>CM069909.1:95529767-95626960 GCA_036172215.1 Camellia granthamiana
GGACAATTGTTAGTATGATGTTAATCTTCTTGGGGATTGCTGGTGTTGTTTTTAGCATGAATCATGAAATTTCGAGGACAAAATTCTTTAAGGGGTGGTAGAATGTAATAACCTATTTTGAGTGACCGCTCGAGCAGTCAATTGGTCGCTCGAGCAAATAAACAGAGCTCCTAGTATCTCACTCGTTTGCAGCCAAGATCGCTGGAGCAGTAGAGTGGTCGCTCGAGCAAAGATATCAAGCTTCCAGTAGTTTCACTGTAGCTCTATGAAACTTTTAAGACCTTGTGTTTACTGCTTGAACGGTGTATAGTTAGCTCGAGCAGTCTGCTTGTTTTGTGTGCATCGCTCGAGCAATGGAAAGTTCGCTCGAGCGGTCTATTTGGGACAACAGTTTTAAATTTCAATCTAAACAGTTTTTGGGTTCACTTTTTCATTCTTCTTCTCTCTCTAAACCTTCTTTTTGAAAACCCTAGCTCCTACACACTAGATTTCATCTATTTTTAGCTAGAATCCATCAATGCTCATTCATTAAAGTTGTTTATCTCATCAAGAGTTACATTTTAGACCGACTGGATCTTATTATTGTGGAGGTTCATCTTTGGATTTTCATCTCTTGTATCATAACTACTGAGGTAGAAATATCTTTATCTTTGTATATCTACATTTTGGTTTAAACGTGTGTTAATCTTTTTGTGGGGATGCATGATTTAGAATGGGTGATATATGTATATATATACCCATATATGGACATTAATGGTGATAGTGAGTTTTGACTAAAATTGGTGAAATATTTGAGTATCTACTAATGAAAAATAGTGTAAAAAAGCATAAATCAAGGAAAATAAAGAAATGAAAGGAAAAACCCTAAAATTCTTGGAAAACCCTAATGCTGTGTTTGGTTGGGGGATTTGAGGATGGATTTGGAAAGGGAAACGGAAAATGTAGGTGAAATGAGAATAAAATATGCCTAAATTTCACATAGTTTCACACACATTTTCCCTTTCCCAATCCTTCCCCAAATCCTCCAACCAAACACAGCATAAATGTTGTTCATAGATTATAATTGGTAATGCAAGAGAAACTAATGGGTAAATAGGAAGGGTATTGAGGTTCTTTGTATTGTACTAAAAATTGAGTTTTGGAATGTTGCTTGTTGATGGGTTGTTACACACACCAAAAATAAACACTAAACTATACCAAATTTTTTTAGAATAATGGCAAGTCCAAGTATCGATCCAAAGGGACAATTGTGAAATTAGACTAATTTAATCGCTAAATTCCTAAATTAATTTTGATTAAAAAGATTGAGAGATTTTATAACTAAAAAAGAATTAAATGAAATTAAGAAATTAAATTGATAATTAAAATTAGGGTTTGAGATATTGATTTTGGGGAAAAATCCTAGGGCAAAGATTCACCACTAGCCATATAAATGAGATTAAACATCGGCTATCAATTGCAATCCAGTTTGTAATACCCAATATTTCACAACTACAAGTTTGAAATATTGATCAAGAGGGTTGTTGCATTCAACGTATAGACACGAGCCATCCCAAGTAGCACGAGGCATTGCTCTGAACTGCGGTAGCAGCACAACCTGTCTCTCGTAGCATGACTCGTCTCGTACTTTGAGCACAAACACAAAGAAAACTAATATATGGAAAGCATTAAACAATCACAAAGAGTAAAATACTTGAAGAGATGAAAAGAATGATTATGAAAAACTTCTAAAATATCCATACATTGATTCAAACCGAATCACAATCAAAACATATGAAAAATCCTATTACATGGCTAGGGTTTTATCATAACCCTAGAAAAGAATAACCTAGCCACTCATGGAGGAGTGGGAAGAGGAAGAGAAGATGGAAGACCCCATGGAAGTTGGATTGAAAGCTTGAGAATCCTCATTTTCCTCCAAACCCTAGCCTCTCTCTTCTTGGAATCAATTTCAAAACCATAATCCAGCCTCTTTCTTGCCTCTTTATACTTCTGCTATCTTTCAAACAGGTTTAAAACATCGGGCCTGTTTTCTGAGAAAAGTCAACGCACGTGCGGAAAAAGTCAAAGCACATGCGGGAAGCTGTTTTCTCTCCAAATTCTATTTTTTTGCCCATTTTATGCTCCGACTATGTACAACCTGATTGACATTAAATAGAAATAAAATATATAGTTTGACAAGCAAGTAAAGTTAAGAGATCCTAATTAACAGCCTCAATGTTGTTCAATTCGGCCTTAATCACATCCCTCAACTTACAACTTGCTAGTCCTCAAGCAAGTAATAAAAATAAAATAAAATAAAACAAAATCTAGCTATTTCCTATTTCGTGGGAAAACGGTTGCATTTAGCATATGCAACAAGCCTTTAAACCACAAAGTTACCCCAAGTGGATGAGTAAAGTCTCGTGAGGGTTTCCAAAAATGATACCCACAAACATTAACATATGCATATATGCTCAACAATTAATCACACTACTCCACCTAACAATCCGCTTATGTGCCACTACAGTGTGATATTAAGACATAATGAGTCATTAAAGGCACAGTGGACAAGCATGAAGGAATCTATTGAGTCAAAACCACAATTTAGTTAATACAAAAGTAAAGTCCCCTGTATTTGTACATGCTAGTAGACAAATCATCAATACCCTCGGTGTAAAGTGCAATCTCCATATTAGTTAACTGTCCACTATAATAGCCCATTGTAACTCATAATAACACCCAACATATACAGAAAAACTAAACTGTTGCAGCCAAGATTCTCAAAAGTTTATTTATTTATTTATTTATTTATTATTTTTTAGATGACTGTGCAATGTCCTGATCCATTAAGCTTTCTAATCAACCCATGTAACAAGCATTGGGCCAATAACTCTCAAACCAGACGGTTTTAGGACACTAGGTGTGAAGACACCCCTACGTGCTTAATAACTCGAGTTGAAAAGGTTATGAATCCAAACAAGTCATTCTCTTTTTTTTTCTTAACTGTGCAATGTCTAAGTCCCTTAAGCTTTCTCATTAACTAATGTAGCAAGTATTGGGCCAATGACTCCCAAACCAGACAGTTTTAGGGCACTAGGTGTAGAGACACCCCTATGGGCTTAATAACTCGAGTTAAAAAGGCTACGAACCCAAACAAGTCAAGTGCTTTTTTCTTTTTTCTTTTTCTTTTTTTTTTTTTTTTTTTTTTAAGAATCTTGGCTCCTCATTTATTCTTTTTTGCAACCCTAGCCATTATCAATGATGTACACTAGGGATTATAATAAAGAGGTCACTGCTATGATAGTTTGTTCATGTGAATTAAGGCATACTCATAACAAGTGTACTAATACCACAAACACAAATAACTCTCCTAGTGCAAACATCACCTGCAAGTATCTACCCAATAAACCCTTTTCATACAAGTCTACTATGCTCCCTAATTAACATATGAAAATATCATCACCCCACTAGCAACAAGTCACATCAAGTGAAGTAATGCAATCAAGTGAAACAGGTGTAAGCATGAATCATGAGCCAAATAGAAATGCACAAAAGAAAATACCCTCATCTCCCAACTTGAATATGACATTATCCTCAATGGAAGTAAAAGCCAAGTAAATAGGAATGAGAGAATATTACCAGAGATTGTAGGTGCACATCCAGGTAGGCAAATAGTAACACACACACATTGCACTTTCTTTTTTTATTTTTACGAAAGAATAAATAACTAAAAAAAATAGAAATAAAAGAGACAAACCAAAATATAGGCCGATACTATTGAGAATCCGGTGGCGGTGGTGGCGGGAAATGCTGGGCAAACAAGGCGTTCATCAATGACCGCGTCTCGAATGCTTTATCCCGAACTCATGCACTGAGCTGGTCAAAATGCTGCTGGCTCGACTCTCGATATGTGTATAAGTCAATTTGCAATGATGCAACTGACTGTTGAATGTCGAGCTGGCGGGCGTTGAGCTGGTCAAAAATCGCCTAAGAATAGTCTCGATGCGCCTGAAAATCCGTGCGCAACCCCATAAAACTCTAGTGGTGATCACAAAGAGTACTATGGACCTGATCCATAGAGTGCTGAAGTTGTAAGTACTCTTCATGAGTCATGTAGAATGAGGTGGTTGGTCGTGGACGGGGTCTTGGGCCTTATCAACTGGGGCACCAACTTGCGGCGAGATGCGAGATATGCTATGCTGCCATTCCCGTTGCCCAAAAGTTGGATAAGTCGATCAATCTCCTCAGTCGAATCAATGGGGAGGCCGTTCAGCTTGAAGACAAGTGTGAGAAAGTTGGCAAATAGCAGCGACCAAGTCAGGTTCTACATAGGTTGAGGCCAAATTGCCTCCCATAGAAATTTCTGCATATGCATCCAGATGATGTGCACAAGCGGGACCTGATAACCATGCTAATAATCGTGTAAGACCCAAACAAACTCCAAGCGGCGCTTAGCTTTATGCCCAAGTGTAAGGGCATTCTTATGTATGACGGAGTCAATGAATAACAAGCGGCCAGGCAGCTTGCTCTGGCACAAGCATGTGAAACTTGTGTCACCGTGGGCCCCCGGGAAGTACTGTTGGATGAGGTTGTGTATGGATTGCTGGTCCTCAACTTCCGGGAAGAGCTGGTATTCCATCTTGGAGAAGAACCCTAACACGTCGACAATCATGGATTCGGTGATGCTGACGAGATGGCCATCAGTGGTGGACAGCAGTCCTACCTCGGTGAGTGACTCATACAGGTTTTGGTAGAAAAGCCGTACCAGATGAGGATAAGTGGGCGTTGTCACAGTGCAAAGGCCCAACTATTGCCGGAGTTGGAGCTACTTACTGGCCCAAGTGGTGACTGGGTCATTCTGAAAATAGTTGAGCTGGAACTGTGTGAGCTTGTGAAGTGGGTGTGAAGCCCACTCCGGCTGTGGCAAGTCAACCGATGGTGGTGGCGAGGATGGTGGTGACAGTGGCGGTGGTGGCGCCGAGGAGGTGGAACCTCTGGCCTTTTCAGAGGCCCAAGTGGATATCCATCGACTCATGTCCTGCACATACCAACAATAGACAAATATATCCATGAAACCAGCATGAGAATCAAATAGAATAAAATAGAAAGGAAAGAAAAGAGAAAAAGACATCAATCTCTCAATTATAGTAAAAAGGGTACATCAAAGCAATGGACTCAATCATATCCCCATTCCCAATCCCCTCTATATATGGCTTCAGCCTTTGGCCATTCACTTTGAAAATGTGGCCATTCTTTGGATCTTGCACCTCAACGGCGCCATGAATAAATGCCTCAACAACCACAAAGGGACCATCCCATCTTGATCTAAGCTTATTTGGAAAGAGTCTCAATTTTGAGTTTAAAAGCCACACTTTTTGGCCGAGTTCAAAGGATTTTCTATTAATGTGCTTGTCATGGAATTCCTTAGTCTGAGATTTAAAAATTCTCGAACTCTCATATGCATCATTCCGAATTTCCTCCAACTCATTGAGTTGCAATTTCCTATTGAGCCCAGTCGCGGCCATATCGAAGTTAAACTTCTTTATGGCCCACAACGCTCGATGCTCAAGTTTAACCGAGAGATGACAAGCTTTTCCAAACACCGCCCTATATGGTGACATCCCAATGGGTGTCTTATAAGTAGTGCGGCAGGCCCATAATGCATCATTCAAATGTTTTGACCAATCTTTCCTATCTAGCCTCACTGTTTTCTCTATTATGTGCTTCACCTCCCTATTAGAGACTTCCACTTGGCCACTAGTTTGAGGGTGGTATGGAGTGCAAACTTTATGAGTGATAGAGTATTTCTTGACTACTGACTCAAAGAACCGGTTACAAAAATGCGTATCCTGATCACTTATTATGGCTCTAGGAAACCCAAAACGACTAACGATGTTTTCATGCAAAAATTTGATTACTACTCTATGATCGTTTGTTTAGGTAGCTATCGCCTCCACCCACTTAGACACATAATCCACTGCCAAAAGAATATACTCAAACCCGAACGACAACGGGAAAGGGCCTATATAATCAATCCCCCAAACATCAAAGATCTCTACCACAAGAATAAGGGACATTGGCATCATGTCACGTCGAGATATCGAATCCATTTGCTGACAGCGCAAACAAGTTCTACAAAATTGATGGGCATCTTTAAAAATTGTGGGCCAATAAAACCCACTTTGTAAAATCTTGGCGGCCATTTTATGCCCACTAAAATGACTGCCACATGCTGAAGAATAACAAAAAGTAAGAATGCTATGCACCTCACTCTCCGGCACACACCGTCGGATCACTTGGTCGAAGCAATAAAAAAACAACTCCGGATCCTCCAAAAAATAATACCTGACCTGCGAAAATAATCGGCCTTTGTCTTGCTTAGACCAATTTTGAGGAATTTGCCCAATGGCCAAGTAATTCACAATATGTGCAAACCACGGGGAGCTCGCTCGTGACACCACAAGGAGTTGTTCGTCCGGAAACGAATCATGCAAAATCAGAGGGTCACTGGTATACTCAACAAGGATCCGAGAGAGGTGATCCGCCACCACATTCTCAGATTCTTTCTTATCTCGGATCTGTAGGTCAAATTCCTGAAGCAACAAAATCCATCTAATTAACCTAGGTTTAGTCTCTTTCTTTGATAGTAAACACCGCAAAGCATGATCAATGAAGACTATGACCTTAGAACCTAAGAGATAGAACCGAAATTTATCTAAGGCAAAGACCACAACTAACAACTCTTTCTCAGTGGTAGTGTAATTCAATTGTGCATCCAAGAGAGTGAGACTAGCATAGTATATAGCATATGGTGCCCTATTGACCCTTTGACCCAACATAGCCCTAACAGCATAATCTGAGGCATCACACATGATTTCAAAGGGAAGTGACCAATCCAGTGATTTCATGATTGGGGCGGTGGTAAGGGCCATTCTTAGTGTTTCAAAAGCCTTCAAGCATGCCTCATCAAAGATAAAAGGCGCGTCCTTAGCAAGTAAACTACACAAAGGACGTGATATTTTACTAAAGTCTTTGATGAACCTACGGTAAAAACTTGCATGGCTAAGGAAAGACCTAATTTGACCCACAGAATTGGGTGGAGGAAGGCTTGCAATTGGGTCAACCTTAGCTTTGTCAACCTCTATGCCTTGAGGGGACAGAATGTGTCCTAACACTATACCCTCACGAACCATAAAATGGCTCTTTTCCCAACTCAAAATCAGGTTTATCTCCACACAACGAATAAAGAATTTGGTTAAGTTTTGGAGATATTTCTCGAAAGACAGCCCAAACATAGAGAAGTCATCCATGAAAACCTCTAAAAATTTCTCCACCATGTTAGAGAAAATGGCCATCATACACCGTTGAAAAGTTGTCGGTGCATTACATAGCCCAAAAGACATACGCTTGTAAGCAAAAGTGCCAAAAGGTCAAGTGAAAGTGGTCTTTTCCTAGTCAACGAGGTACACTGGGACTTGATTAGACCCCGAGTAGCCATCAAGAAAACAATAGAAACCGTATCCCGCTAACCGCTCTAGGATCTGATCAATAAAAGGTAAGGGAAAACGATCCTTCCTAGTTGTGGAATTCAGTCTCCTATAATCAATGCACCCTCACCACCCAGTAGTGGTTCGTGTGGGGACTAACTCTCCCCTCTCATTCTCAACAACAGTGATGCCCGATTTCTTGGGCACCACTTGTGTGGGACTCACCCACTTGCTATCCGAGATGGGGTGTATAATACTCGCATCCAACAATTTTAATACCTCCTTTTTCACCACTTCTTTCATATTGGGATTAAGCCTCCGTTGTATTTCACAAGAAGGTTTGGTGTCCTCTTCTAGGTGTATATACTGCATGTACACGGAGGGATCAATCCCTTTCAAATCAACCACTGACTACCCTATAGCACTCCAATATGCCACGAGAACACTCATTAACTGACTCTCCTGCTCTGCAGTTAAGTCAGATGCAATGATAACTGGTAAAGTATCCTGAGGCCCTAAAAATGCATACTTGAGTGTGGCCGGGAGTGGCTTCAACTCAAGTGTAGGTGGTGTGACCAAAGATGGTATGGCGGGCTCTCTCGACAAAGGAGGAAGTGACTCAAACCGGGCTTTCCATGGAGGAAAATCCGGTGTAGAAGAAGCATTAAGTAAAGCGTTCACCTCCTCAACCGATCCATCGATATCAAAATTCTCAAACCCAAAATGAGCTCAACAAGCCTCTAGAGGGTCCTCTACAAGAATGGAGGGTAAAGCTTCCTCCACAATGCCATCCATAACATCCACAAATAAGCACTCTTCTCTCTCATGGGGTTGTTGGGATGCTTGGAAAACATTAAGTTTCACTTGCATGTTCCCAAATGAAACTTCCATAACCCCAGTACGACAATTTATGCATGCATTGGCTATAGCCAAGAAAGGTCAACCTAAGATCACCGAGATTTGTTTCCTAGAACTGGCTACCGGTTCCATATCTAAAACCAAAAAGACAACACGAAAGTAAAACCTATCGACCTTCACTAGCACATCCTCAATCATGCCATGTGGCACTTTGAGGGACCAGTCAACCAACTAGAGAGTAACAGTAGTGGGCTTCAACTCGCCAAGCCCAAATTTTTCGTACACAAAGTACTGCAACAAATTGACACTGGCCCCTAAATCTAATAAGGCCCTATCAATGAAATGGTCCCCTATAATGCATGCAATGGTTGGGGCACCTAGGTCTTTAAGCTTAGGGGGTGTGTCATTCAACAAGACGGAGCTTACTTACTCCATGAGTATGACCTTTTAGGACACGTGTATCCTAGATTTACGTTTTTGCGTACAAAGGTCCTTTAAAAATTTAGCATAGGAGGGTACTTGTTTAATCACCTCTAACAAGGGGAGGTTAATTTTTTCCTATTTAAAGACCTCCATCATTGTTTCCATGGATATCGTCTTCTTATTAAAAGGGGACGGTATATCAAGGCATTGGAGAAAAGGTGCCTTAGGCTCATGTGAAGTGCTAGGGACTAAGTCATCCCTTTTAGGTGTTTTCCCTTCACCCTTGCTCTCATTGGGTGTACTACCGTGGTTACCCTTCTTAGCTCTAGTTGCATCAGACGCAACTGGCCAAGGCTCTAACTCCCTTCCACTTCTCAAGGTAATCGCAGCTTGCACCTGCTTATGGTGCTTTCTATTCCATCCAAACCCTCTGCCCCGTATTGACCCTTAGGGTTGGCTACTATCTGACTCGGTAATTTTCCTTTCTCTCTCCTATTCATGTTGTTAACCATTTGACCTAATTGGGCCTCTAGCTTGGCAATTGAGTGAGTGTGGGAGTGATCTATTGGTGTTAACCCCTTAAGTTCTAAGAGAACTTCTAACACCTGAGTCTCAAAGGCAAAGTTGCCTTGAGGAGCAGGTGGGGGTTGTGGTTGCCAGTAAGGTTGTGGGGGTCGGTAAGGTTATCGTGGTCAGTAGGAAGATTGGTTGGCAAAATTATTAAAATTTGGCCTTAGTGGTGGAGGGTTGTAAGAAATTCCTTGTGAATGAGGTCTCCATGAAAAATTAAGGTGATTTCTCCATCCCAGATTGTATGTGTCGGAGTATGGATCATTACCCGAGTTGGAGAATCCTTAAGCCACATTCACATGCTCTTGGACTAACTCCGAAAATTGTGATGCCGAAGGGCACTCACTCAAGTCATGAGCAGGGCTCACACAAATAGCACACGCCTCGTGAAATTGAGGCTGATCTTGCTGTGTAGAGGCATGTCCCGCAGCTAATAATTGGTCTATTTTGTGGTACAATGCCTCTACTTGTTGGGCTAACTCTAGGTTTAGCCCGACCTCATAAATTCCCTCTTTCTTCGGGGCTCCAACTACTGGTTGTCGGACTTGCCAGGCTATGGAGGCATGGTGAAGGGAATTATCACTTAAGTTCTCAAATAATTGTCATGCCTCGGCGTCATTTTTGGACATGAATGTCCCGCTACAAGATGAATCCACCATTTGGCAGTGAAGCTCAGTTAAGCCATAGTAAAAAGTCTGAACAAGTTGCCAATCAAGCACTTAGTGGTGGGGACACTGTTGGAGAAGGTCATGAAGTCTCTTCTATGTTTCGTGAAATTACTCGCCATCAATTTGAGCAAAATTGGTGATGGCTCGCCTAAGTTGGTTGGTTTTATCGATGGGAATGTACTTCTCCAAGAACCATTGCTGTAATTGGTCCCAAGTTGTGATTGAATTAGTAGGTAAAGAATTCAGCCAGTGTTTGGCTTTGTCCTTTAATGAGAATGGGAACAATCGCAACATCAAGGCCTCATTTGTGAAATTCTGGATCCTTACTATAGAGCAAATTTCCAAAAATTCATTCAAATGTTTATAAGGATCATCATGAGCTAGTCCATGGAATGATGAGAGCATTTGTATGGTGCTGGACTTAATCTCATAATGAGCAACAGTGGTGTCGGGTAATTGGATGCATGATGGTGATATATATGCAGTCGATATGAAATAATCCTTAAGGGTCCGGTTGAGCCCATTCAGGACATTTGGATTTTCCATCTCTAATGGCTCAAAGTATGGATATGAATATTCAAGCCTAGGAACACAGGCAAAGGCTTTAAGTTTCCTAAGAGTCCTTTCTAGTTCAAGGTCCAAACTCCACAATTCAGGGCGACAAGAACGGCGCCCGTGCATACACAACTCACACACACTAAGTTCCAACTCTGTGCACTAAGTTATGTAAACAAAAATACCAAAGTAGAGAATACTCACAGCGATTTAACAAAAATGCTTTACTCGTCTTGCGGGTGCTTGGCGTGTAGACGTTGTCTCCAACCTCCAATTGAGCTTTGTCTTTCTTTGTGGCACTTTGGTGTTTTGATTGTGAGTGTTTGCTTTGTTTTTAGCACTTTAGTGCTGCGGTTTGTATTTTTTTTTTTAGAGCTCGGTTGCGCTTCGCTTGCACTTCGGTGATAGCTCCACTTTCAAACGCTCTGCACACTTAGCAACACAAAAATATAAAATCCTAAACTAAAAATTAAAATTGGAATGTAACTTTAAATTACTCAATTTCACCAGAAGTCCCCGGCAACGGCACCAAAATTTGATGGGTCGTTACACATAGCAAAAATAAACACTAAACTATACCAAATTCTTTTAGAATAATGGCAAGTCCAGGTATCGATCCAAAGCGACAATTATGAAATTAGACTAATTTAATTGCTAAATTCCTAAATTAATTTTGATTAAAAAGATTGAGAGATTTTATGACTAAAAAGGAGTTGAATGAAATTAAGAAATTAAATTGATAATTAAAATTAGGGTTTGAAATATTAATTTTTGGGAAAAATCCTAGGGCAAAGATTCACCACTAACCATATAAACGAGATTAAACATCGGTATCAACTGTAATCCGATTTGAAATACCCAATATTTCACAACTACAAGTTTAAAATATTGATCAAGAGGGTTGTTGCATTCAACGTACAGGCATGAGTCATCTCGAGTAGCACGAGGCATTTGCTCTAAACTACGGTAGCAGCACAACCCGTCTCTCGTAGCATGACTCATCTCGTACTTTGAGTACAAACACAAAGAAAACTAATGTATGGAAAGCATTAAACAATCACAGCGAGTAAAATACTTGAAGAGATAAAAAGAATGATTATTAAAAACTTCTAAAACATCCATACATTGATTCAAACCGAATCACAATCAAAACATATGAAAAATCCTATTACATGGCTAGGGTTTCATCAAAACCTTAGAAAAGAATAACCTAGCCACTCATGGAGGAGTGGGAAGAGGAAGAAAAGATGGAAAACCCCATGGAAGTTGGATTGAAAGCTTGAGAATCCTCTTTTTCCTCCAAACCCTAGCCTCTCTCTTCTTGAAATCAGAAGTTCCAACAATATATACCTATATATATATATATTATTTGCATTTTTTTTTTTTTTTTGGGAGAGGGGGGGAGGGAACTACTGAAGTATTGGTGTTAACTATATCCAAAGTTGAAAGTAGACAATAACTCAGCTTCAGGTTTAAGTGCATGAAAGTAATGGTCTTTCTATTTTAAATATACTTCTTCAAAATATTTTATTTTGATGCATTCTTCATGTTTTTGTTGCTTCTGAATAAATTGTATACATGGAATTGGAATTAATTGTGCAATGGTAGAATTATGAAATAACTTATGAATTAGTTTCTTAGACATTTTTTGTTGCATGGATTCATGATTAGTTAACCTGTTAATGAAATATTCATTTTCTTTCTAAATCTAAATTTACTCAGTATCCCATTGTTGTCATTGCTACCTTTTTGTTAGTTACATTATATATAAACCGTTTTACTTAGTCATTGACTAGCTATCCTTCTTTTTCCTTAATTGTGCTACTTTCTATTACGCATGAGAATTTACGACACTATTAACATTTTACTTGAAACATGAAGTAATCAGCTACTTGATTGAAGGATCACCTTTTGTAGGGCCTAGTTCTCTGTGAAGACTTAATTGAAAAGAATCACTATGTGCTGGTTAAATTTGTTGAGAATTCTCAAATATTGAAATGTGTAGGTAATGAAGTGATGCAATGCTGTGAAACTTACTAGTGATTGGTCGTTTGGTTCCAAATGCCATTTTTCACTATTTATATTTGACCAACTTTCTCCTTTCTGAAATTGTTAGGAAGTACAAATAAGGCTTTATTACTTTGAGAGTTAATTTAGAATATCTTGTGAAAATTTTCCAAGTAGGATCAAGAATTAAATTATCAGTACATCACCAACTTGAACAATATTTAACCACAGTAAGTGATTCACTGTGGAAGAATGTTGTGCATCATTGTTGCTGAGATGTTTATCCATGGTCTGTATCATCTTTAGACTTGTTAGTCAATTCTCCTGGATCAGACCCATTGTAACTTGTTTGTCAGCCTCTGTATTTTGTATTTTCTGCTTTTCTACTGTTATGTTTGGGTATTAGCTTTCCAAATTGTACATGCACAAGCTTCACCCACTTTATTGAGAAAATGGATGAAATAGGTAGGGGTTTGAGGCTGGGAATTTCACTTTTATGAGCTGTGAATAGTAAAGAGAAGAAATATACTTTGGGACAAAGGATCAGCCGCTATAAAGTGATTCTTTTTGAATTGCAAAAGAAATCGGAGCATAGGATACTTCTTTTACTTTGAATTTATTTATTTATTTTTTCTTTCGAACCTCAACCTTCTTTTACTTTGATGGAAAATAACCTCACATGTCCACTGGTGTTTTTGTTTTGTTAGAGCTTGTAGCTTGGCCTTCTAAAATTTGATATGGAATTTGACATGGTAGTTGTTAAAATTTGACATGAAATTTGTTAAAGAAATAAAAGAGAAAAAAAGTATGATCAAGATTTAATCACAAAATTTAGGATAATTTTCATTTTTATTATTAATAGGAGTTTGGTGAAGTGGTTATTTTCATGTTATTTTCTTATTGATATTGTCTCTGTGACTAACAAGTAGGGATTTTTGCTTACTTATTCTTTAGTGCACCTATCTCCCACTTTTGAATTTGTTAGAGTTGAGAAGAAACACAACAACCACCATCTCTTAGCTTGAGTGGTGTCTTTTTCCACTCCCTAAGAAGAAGTTACAAGGTTAAAGTTAGTAATTTAGAATCTCATCTATTTAACATATTATGCTGCCTTTAGTTTAGTATCTTTTTTCCCTTTAATTTAGGCTACCTTTGTTTTGTTATTTTGTGCTTTGTGATGCTACAATTTCATAGCCTATCACTGTAAAGGAACTTTGTTGTAACATAAAAAATTGTCGCATAATGGATTGCTTGATTTACATTTCATGGCATTGTTTTTCAAATATCATAGCATTGTTTCACATTTCATTTCATTTAATTATATGCCATATCTATAGTTGCAAAGATGTCCTAAAACGATAAATTATTTCTAAAGCCCCAACGGCTTGGTCCAAAAGATGACGAAATATGAGAAGTACAAAAATAAATAAATAAAATAAAATAAAATTGAAAAAATAAAATCAAATTGATGCTCTAGGGATAAAGTTCCTCAAGAATTCAATGTTTGGTTCTATTCAAAAGGACAATAGTAAAAGTTCTAGGGTGGAAAAGAGAAAGGTGGGTGAAAGTGATAATGACGAGAACTATCAACCACTTGATGATGATGAAAGACTGAATTCTTCAAGTGATAATGGCGAGCCTTTTGATTCTCAAGTGATTGAGGTAATACATGTGTGTATAAAAAGTAATTTTTCTATTGTTTCACTTGTTATATTACTTGTGTTATGTCTAATTATTTCAAAGTTTTTATTTATTTTTTATTTTTTTTAATAAGCATCCTTAAATTATTGAGCCCATGTACTAACAATTCCAAAAAAAATATTATGTTACAATTTTCATATGGGTCCTGGTAAGAAAACAAGTAGGTCTGCAGCTTGCCTAATAGCTTTACAAACACTTACTCTTCGACAGCAGTTAGTTGACCAATGACAACAATTAGCTGACTAGGGAAAGCAGTTACTTGACCAAGCTCAAAACATGAATACAATGCAAGCTATTATTCAAATGTTGGCTGTAAAAAATGAGACAGATCTATCAAGCATTCCGGGGTTAGTTCTAAGCAACAGTGTCAGGGAGGATGCATCGGGTGTAAGGGAGGATGGAACTTCTCTCGATTGAAATAGAGGTAAATTTGACACCTCATTAAACTGATTTATTGTATTTAACTTGAAGAACATGTGTCAACAATAAAAAAATTATATAAACTTAGTTCATGTGATTTTGGTCACGACCTAAATTGATGGAAGTTGTGAACCATTGTGCAACTGGCATTTAGGAAGACTTTTGTGCTGTTTTTGATACAAACTCATTTGATTTTGATAATGATCTAAACTGAAGAAAGTTATAAACCATTGCAATATTGAATTTTTAGGTGCATATGAAAGTTCAATTTATTTATTTTATTTTATTTATTTTTTTGTAGGATAAATTTTTATATTCATTGATAAGTAAATCTGTATATTTTTTCGTTTTAATTTATAACTTACTTACCAAAAAAAAAATGCTCTTCTTGTTGCTTTATGATTGGCTTTACCTGTATCTTCTTGGTAATACTTATCTGCTGCTTCATAATGAACAGGGCTGCTTGATGCTTTTTGGTGATTTTGATGTTCAATGGTTTGGCTTTTAAGTTTGGTGGTGGCTGGAACTTTTTTCGCCATGCCGTGTCCATGAAGTGGATCATCCTACAATTTTCAATACTTTTTGAATACATTCCCCTTTGATGTTGCTGCTGCTACTATATCCATTAGTTTAGTACCTACTCCTACAGGTTGTGTAGGAGATTATACTATAATTTTTGGTTGCGTAGTTGTGGTAAGTAATGGTGATATGGTTGTAATACTTTTTGTTACTGAAAACTGTGTTGTTGCTGCCAAAGAAGTTGGATTTACAACTAGTCTTCTACCCAGGTGCTGGTGCTATAACAGGAGCATTTTGTGGAAAATTATTGTCATATATGCAATATATATGCCAGTGATTTTTGCATTTTTAGCGACACAATCACTTTTTGGTAAAATAAATCTTATAAAAAAATATAAATGATTTTTAATTATTTTTGCTGATGCAAATTTGTTGTTGCCAAAAAGTAAAGCTTTCTCGACAAAGAACTCGTCGGTAAATGTGTTGCCAAAAGTTTACTTTTGCCGACTGATATTGTGTTGCTAAAAGTATATTTTTTGCCGACGTAAATTTGTGTCGGGAAAAGTGCCACACAATTATCATATTTGAACTACTTTTACCGACACAAGGTAAATTGCCGACGATGGATGAAAGCTTTTACTAACAACTATGTTTGTCGCTAAAGGCATTATTTTTACCAACGCAATGATAATTTCTAGGGCTGTTCAAAAAATCCGTTCGATCCGGTAATCCGGACCGAACCAGACCGAATCATACGGTTTGGTTCGGTTCTATTAAGAATTGGTTCGGTTTTGGATTAAGAAATATGAGAACCGTAAAAACGGTTCGGTTAATGGATTTTATGAAAAAACCGCGGTTCGAACCGAACCGAACCGAATTTTAAAACATATATATATAATATCAAGTATTATTTTTATTAATTGGTTTTTTATAATTTTAATGATATTATGATGATATAGATATGTAATATTAAGTAATTCCTTAATATTATTAATTTTTATTATGAGTTAAATATAATTAGTTTGAGTAATTATTTTGTTAATATTAATAATTTATTTTTGTAAATAGAAATTTTTGGAACCGTAAACCAAACCGAAACCGAACCGTTTTTTCGGTTTGGTTCTGGTCCGGTTTTACAAGTGTAACGGTCTGGTCTGGTTCTCAAAATTACAGAACCGTTAGAATCGGTTCGGTTCTTGGATTTTCTCAGAACCGAACCAATCCGGACCGTGTACACCCCTAATAATTTCGTCGGCAAAAAGTTTTGCCGACTCACTTTTTCACCTATGGGTTGTCGATGTAGTTCCGTGTGTCGGTGAAATTTTTTGCCGACAAGTTTTCCCTTTTAGCAACATATTTTATTGCGTTGCGAAAAATGCAATTTCTTGTTGTGATTTTCTACTGTGCAATTACTTATTCCTATCTAACAACTTTCAAGACTTGAAGAGCAACAACTACTCCAATGAGTTAGAAATGATCCAATCTTTTGTTTTTGCTTAGAACATGATGTATATGGAGCATAGTGCTTCCAATGTATTTATTTTCTTTTGGGACTGAGAGTCCTTTTCTTTATTGAAAATTTTGATCTAGAAACTTGTAAGCCATGAGGCATTTGTTGTAACTTTCTCTAACTTATTGAACTGTAAGGATTCATATTAAAACTTGTACTTGTTAATCTATAGTTCAATGAGAAAAAAAGCTTTTGCAATTAATATGGTAAATATCTTAGTACATTGTGCATGTTGTATTTGATGTCTAGTTGGAATTATTTTTAGGGCATTACAATAATATAGTAACAAAGTACCTCGACGACCATTATGGCTCTTTTTTTCCCTCCAGCAGCTTCTCTAAGTAGGTTTCGACATCAGTTCTGTATCGAATGACCCAAACGATACCGAGAGAGCAGAGAAGAGAATAGAGAAAAAGTATCCAAGATCTGTGACAAGCTTCGCCTTGTAGACCCCTTGAAGAGGCATTGAAGAGGAGGACTAAAGCTATGGAGTGGAAGAGGAAGAAGAAGTAGTAGAGTTGGGTGATCTCTTTGCGAACAAAGTCGATTTGGATCTCTTTGAGCTCTGGTTTCTGTTATAATAGTGTAGTGGAGATGCAGATCTAGAGGATATAATTGAATAGATAATAAACATTTTTTTGGAGATGCACTCTCTCTTCTTCCAACTTAGTGATTAGGGAATTGATTTTGAATACATATATACACACACACTTGTGTTGAATACATATAGTATCTGTGTGTGTGTGTGTGTGTACACACTTGTGTTGAATACATATAGTATCTGTGTGTGTGTGTGTGTGTGTATCTTCCACGATCGATTTGAAGATGTTGGAAGATCTGGTGAAGATGCAAATTTGGCGGAGATGCATCTCCAATTGATAAGGGAAAAAAATTGAACAAATAATAAAATTTGGACAAATATTTCAACATGTAAGGAAAAAAAAATTGAACAGATAGGGGAACAAAATTGAACAGATAGATATAAATTTAAATAGATATGTTCGAAAAAATTGAATAGATAAAAAATTGAACATATAAGTTAAAGGGTAAAATTGAAAATAAAATGTCTTCCAAAACAACAGAAGGATTTCTCACCAAACTATTTCACAAAGCGTGAACTTCTTACTAATAAAAAATATCTACTGGATCTAACGCTTTACGTGATTGCTAAATTGGACTTTTGAACAATTTTTTTTATTATTTATTTATTGACTAATTTGCAAAAAGGTCAAGCTTGTCTCTAGTTGGAGATTAAGACTCGACCCAACAGTTTGCACTGTGGGCTCATTTTAGGGTCTCGTTTCGATGATCCGAACCGTTGTATTTTAGGATTCGTTGAGTGCATTATCTATGCAAAAAATGAAATCGATCGGATGATGGTAATTATGTGTTCGAATTAGTTTTGTATCAAAAAATAGATGGTAAAAATTAAACAGTTCATATAAAACTAATTCGAACAGGTGGTTATCATTATCGATCGATTTAATTTTTTACATAGATGATATATTTGACGAATACTAAGGGCTTGTTTGGTAACTATTCCGTTTTCAGTTTTCAGTTTATATTTACAAAAATTTTAAAAACTGTCATAAAAACTTGTTTGATAATTTTTTTTGATTTATAAATGGTTGTCTCAGTTTATAAATTTGAGGAAAAAACGTAAACTCAAAAAATGAGTTTACGTTTTCAGTTTTCAATTTTTTTTTCAATTATTTTTTTTTTCAAATAATTTGTTTTTCAATTATTTTTGGTTAATTAATTTTTTTTCAAATATTTTTTTCCCAATTAATTTTTTTTTCAATTATTTTTAATTAATTTTTTTTCATTTTCTTTCAATTAATTTTTTTTCCAATTAAATTTTTATTCAATTATTTTTTTAATTAATTTTTTTTTCAATTATAATGTGTGTGATCCCATTGTCATAAATAATAAACATAAATATAAATATTTTAGGTCTGAACAAACATATTTTTTAGTTTATGTTTTAAATTTTTTTTAAACATTTTGTTCAAACCAAACGCTTTTGTAATTTATGTTTTTCTAAAAATAAACAAAAACCAGTTTGTTAAATTTTTATAAACATAAATCAAAAGCGTAAACATTACCCAACGCTATCTAAATATAAACAATTTAAACTATTAAAATATGACTCAAAAATAAATCCGAAATACGAACTGTTAAGTCTAATCTTAATCTCCAATTAGAGACCACCTGAACCTTCCAAAAATGTTTGATGAAAGCATGAGCTTAAGTGCGGGTGTTACTATTTTGCGCAAACATCAATTGATATGCTGACGTCTTTCTCAATGCTGGGAATCAAACAATCACTTATTTCTAGGTGTTAATTTATTGGAAAAAGACATGCAAAAGAATAAAATACATAAAAACTTAAAAAATCGGAGGGTAATTACTAGGTCCAGGAGTGGTCACCTAGATCATTGAGAATAAAAAATAAATATCCAATATCCATATATATATATGCCTAAATAAATAAATAAAAAACACTAATCTTTCTTGAAATTTGAAAAAAAAATATAATAAATTGTATACTTTTAACATAACTAGCGGTAGCATACGTGCGATACAAGTGATGATTTTATTTTTTTTTGTTATTCATGAAATATTATCCATTAAAGTATGATTTTTTTAAAAGCACAATATTTGAATAATGGTTATAAAATGTTTAAAAAAGAAAAGAAAAGAAAGTTAAGGAGACAAAAAATAAGAAAATAGAAAAATGGATCCTTTCCATCTAAATAGATAATTGGTGTTCAGCTTATTAGTTCTATAATATCATGTAAATTTTGTGATAATTAATAAGAGAAACTATGAGTTACAAATCCTAAAAAAGGATTCACATCATAAGTTGTGCTTCTCTCATTAGTATGTAAAATTAATTTTGAATAGCTATTCAAGCATTTAAGAAAGATGAAGAATGTAATTAGACCAATTTGAAAAAAGTAACTAGCTTAAAATTGTCATTTCGGATCAATCACAAATTTGGAAGTCCTCAACTCAAGTCTCAATGTCAAGAAGTAATGTTAGAGATTTCAAATGTTTTATTAAATGTCTCATATAAATGTGAAACTCACATCATGAAAGTCCCATGTAAGTCCCACACTATGTGAGATATTCGATAGAAAATTTAATAAACTTTTGGATAGTGTTTGGTTTAGTTTTTAAATTAACAATTGGACTAAAAAAATCAAAAAACATGTTTGGTTAACAAATTTTTAAGACTCTTTTCAAAATTATTTTTCTCTCTCCTCTCTCCTCTCTCCTCTCTCCTTCTCTTTTTTTTATAATAAATCAATTAATCACTTTTTCTTTCTCCTCTCTCCTCTCTCCTCTCTCATTCTCTCACATTCTATACATCAATCAATCAAATTTTTTCTCACACCCATCTATTCAACTACAAAAAACAAAAAAATAAAAAAAAATTACAAATCATCCCAAAATTATTTTCAAACTTATAACCAAACAAATTTTCAATTTTCAAAACTTTTTTAAACACCTTATTTTTCAAAATACAACTCAAAACTGAAGACTCTTTTCAAAAACTAAACCAAAGGAGCCTTGGGCTCTCTAGCATTTTTCCACTAACACCTTGATTTACTTGATAATTATAACTTGTAAGTAGTTATAGGTATTTAAAATTTAGGATTCAGTATGATGTGATCCTACTTTGGAGGGTTCCTCATTATAATGGAAATAATAATTCCTCTCTATTGCTTCCTAAACCTTTTCAAGAAAGAATAACTTTGTTTCGAAATAGATTTATAACAACTCTAATCAATTAATGGTTACGAATTATAACAGACAGAAAGGCATGCAGAGTAATTTGTCTACATAATGTGCATGCAAACACCATTGCAGCATTTACATCCAAAAGCGAAGTTCCTTATATAAAAATCATTCATTTGAAGGAATTTTATCTTTCCATGAGTTATCTGTTGGATTTGAGATTGTTTTTTAAAACTTATAATAATGAAAAAAGAAACTTAATGCAAAAACACACTTTTGTGTAAGCGGGCAAAAGCCAATACACTAATTATTTTCACCAAATTAAACCAAAATAAAAGGCAACCTTCAAATACAATCAGAGCAACTCAAATGATAAAAGCTAAAATGGTTTTGCCATAGCCATTTTTAGCATGGAACAGTATAAAAAAAGTCGTATGTTGATTGTTATCATTTCAATGGTGACTTGTCACTTTGGTCATTCCTATGTTTGGTGGCCTTAAAAAATTATAAAAAGTACATTGCAAAAAAAATTATCATTCGCCATAATAAGAAATGATCCCATAGAGAAACTTAAGGAATGTTCATTCAATTCCATTCAATTTCCTTTCATTAGTAAATAAAATTATCATTTATTATTGTAAAGGAATAACTATTCTATTAATTAAAAAATTTAAAGAAATGAACATTACACTACAAAAAATTAAGGTTTTAGAGACTAAATATTGGAAAATACCTTGTAGCTTGAAAATGAGGGGCTCGAATGGCCCAAATAAGTGTTTACCGGACGACTGGCCAGACATCCATCTGGACGACCAAGTGAAACACTTGTTTACCGCGATTGTCAACTTTGTCGCCTGACGACCGGCTGGATGACCGGCCGGACGACCGAAAAGATAAATTTCAAGCCATTCGGGCCAAGCTAAAATTCGAGCTACACTGCAGTGCTCCCAAATATTTTTGTTGTGAAAAGTGTCGTTATTATATTTTTAGCAACGAAAATTAAACATTAGCGATGAATTATTATCATTTTGAGACCAAATTTTTTATCTCAAAAAGTAAACCATTTTGCGACCAAATTATTTTGTCTCTAAAAGTCTATTTATTAGTGACATTTTCAAAATTTGTCGCTAAAAGCCTTATTTTTTACTTTTCAGGATGACCTTTTAGCGACTATCCTCATGACGATAGAAATTGGTCCCTAAATATCTTTTACAACAAAATTTTCGCTTTTAGAGACTAAAAAATTTAGTTTCTAAAACTCTTATATGTTGTAATATTATTTAATTTTATTCTATCTCACTCTAATAATAAATTAAAAAGAAAATTAAAGTGTATGAGTCATGTTGCAGTTTAGTTCAACCTACGAGAATTATTACGTGTATAAAGCCACGCATGTACTTTCAGGAATAATTTATTTATTTATTTATTTTCATAGGGTGTTGTTGCCGTTAGAAACGTTTTCTGCTTTGAAAAAAGATGTTGGCGAATTGATGCATATTTATATGTTGTCGTTAGAACCTGTTAGGTTTTTGTAATTGGTAATCTAGTTTGATAAAATTCTTTTTAATTGTAATTTTATTCGCACTTCTATTTTAGTGAGGTTGTGAGTGTTTAGATGCGAATTCAGCCTGAATTGTGTCTGTGTAAAAGAGTTTGTGCGGACATTTCATATCTTTATCATTTATTGTTTGCCACTTCGCTAACTACATACGGAATCAAACAGCGCCCTCTAGAGGGTCAGGAGCAACACCCAGGCGGGGTTGAGGGGTAGCGCCCCTGAAGCCAAGAAGAAAGTCAAAGTGGTTTGACCGCTCGAGTAGTCTTTTGTGCGCTCGAGTGGTGAAATGGATAATCCAATAGCTCTACTTGCAAACTGAACTAGAAAATATGTTTCGCCACTCAAGTGGTTGGCCTATATGTTTGCACCGGCTTTTACTCACGCTACTCGAGCGGTAAAGTATGCGCTGGAGCGGTTTTCACGACTCTGTTTAGTATAAAGTGTGTCGTTTACTGTTTTTAGGGTTTAACCCATCCAGATTCTCAAATATGAGTAAAATACAATGTGTTTTATGTTGGATGGTGGTTTATATGAGTTTCCTTGATGTATAGAAGGTGATCGACTAATCAACGAACTATATATTGATAAACATCAAGGGTTGATTTTGTTCGTTTATTCACAAAAAGATAGAGGTGTTCATCGGTGGATTCTAAAGAACTTAGGCCTTAGGTTTTGGTGAATTCTGAAGTAATTCATTGTCGTAGACTTGATATCAGCGTTGTGGATTCAATGTTGGACAAAGTAATTCCGAGGTGAAGTCGGTGGTAGAAGAGACACATCGAGTTTGGTTCAATTCAGGCGTGAATTCGCTAAGTAATTGAGGTTACTCATGTATAATTCCTTCTTGTCTTCTTAGTGGATTGTTTTGTAGTTTTGACTCGTGATTTTTTATCACAATTGGAGATGTTCCAAGTGTGATTTTTTTCACGTTAAATCATTGTGCCGATTTATTGTTGATTGTTTAATTGAGATTGATATTTACTAAAATTGAAATATAATCACAAACCAATACGTTGAGAGTTTTTAGATTTTTCAAAACCATTTCCTGCTTTGAAATTGAAAAGGAAGTTGGGGAATGGGTGCATATTTGAAAGAAAAGGAGCGGCTGCCGAATTTACGTATTTCTCAGCAAAAGTGACGCAAGTAATTGTATTGCATTATTAAGGACATTTGTGAAAAGTAAAAGAAGAAAAGAAGTTGCTGCCTAATGGATGGGTACTAAGTTGCCCATATTTCTCAACAAAATGGGACAAGTAATTGTATTGCATTAGAAAAATGATTGATATATCGAATTTGAGTTCGTCTGAATTATTTGAATTATGAAAGCCAGATAATAGCTTGGATGACCTGCATTACCTTTGTCAATCACGGCTGTCACCCTTGTCAACAGGGACGGAACCAGAATTTTTACTCCAAAGGAGCCAAGGTATGAATAATTTTTTTCTTTTGTATATCAATTGTTATGTATTGTTATCTTTCAATTCAAGAATGAGAAATAACTAAGATATGATACTAAAATAATAGATAAAAACTAATTTGTACATGATCAAAATGAAGTCATATATATTCAACTTAAACAAATAAATAAAAGAGAAATCATAAGTTAATTGATTTTTTGTATGGCCAACTCAAATATCTATTAAACTAAAAGTCACTGCATTTTTTTGTGAGTTCAAATTTCAAAAGTTTTCAATGGTTCTCATGAATCTCATTAATATTATATCATCATTATGAGTATGCCTCATCAAGTGAAAAAAAAAATGTGATAAAAGAAATATAATTAATGTATTATTGCTGTTAAATTATGCCTGTATTAAATAAATTTTTTTTTTAAAATAGAGTTATGTTTTTTTTGGTGAAGCTTGTTTCATTAAGAAATATGAAGTTTCCAATATTCATAAATTAAGGAAAGGTCATCTATAATAATATGAAAGTTTTGGACAACATAACATATTAGCATTGTTTACCTTGGACAGCGGGGCCATGGCCCCTCACTGTCTCCTATTAATTCCATCCCTGCTTGTCAACTCGCATGTTGTGGCTCGACTTTTCATGCTCCATTTTCGGAGGACGACTAGCCCTATAGTTCGGACTCTACTTGTGGTTCTGAATCTAATCTCACAAGTATAATATGAAATAGATAAACACCAAAGAGTCCAAATCCGACAATTCTTTTTAAAAAATCGATGTTTTGAATAAAATGCCAAAAATGAACTGCTTTGCTAGATTTCAGAGAAGCCACCTAAATATTTTTGGGAAATTTAGGAAGCCCAAGACTCGTTCCAAAGGCCATTAGTCCATCATTACCAAAGTGTCTCGGCTCGGAAACTTAGGCACGGGAGGAGAAGGTCATGAATTGAGCACCTCACTAATCATGATGTGATTCTTATTTACATTATATGCTCTTGTTTCGGTTATTAGGCTAACGTACTATGTGTGCACATAAGGTATAGACTAATTTGCAATAATTGAAACATTTGGTTCATGTTTGTTTGCAAAATTGTTTCGAATATGTACTACTTAAAAAAGTGATCGCATATAAATATTACTCAAATTATTCTAATTCAAGCAACTAGCCTTCATCCACGGGCATTCAAACAGTTTATCATCTGAGCACTTAGCCTCATGGTGAACATGCTTTGATCTGGCAACAACCACATTCATGCAATATGCTAAAACAATAAAAGCTCACCTAGTATTTCGAGCCAAAATAAAGCAAAATTATTAGAAAGATGTGCATGTCCCTAATTAAATGCAATATGACTAATGCAACGCATACATTATGTATTTTATAGACTCGACTATGAACATGGCATATGATTTCACTCTAGACATGCGAGAAAGCACATAGTCAAGTAATGAATTTTGAATATTTGATATTAGGTTAGCATGATGAACCGAGCCTTGGATGCATGCAAGACAATGGATGCAAGGCATAAGAATGCTAATTCAAAAAAATGATGTCCTATACTAACCATCGTAAGTAAGTAAAAGGGAGAAAGATGTGGGGTTGGAAGACATACAACTTATTACATAATTGGCCCTCGTACAAGAGGAAATCTGAGTTAAGCTAATTATTACAAAACCGAATGAATAAATAAACAAAGAATAACTAGCTAACTACTCTATTACAACAAGGATTATAATAAGAAATAAAATAGCTATCTAAGTTAATTAGCTATAACAATTACAAATAAACAATAATAATAAATTAATTAATTACAACACTAATAATTAACAAGACTAATTCTAACAACAATAATAAACAAATTAATTAATTACAACAATGATCATAATGTAAGTAAAGATGCGCAAGGGTTGCATGCTCAATGTCCAAGAACATCTTTGTCTGCCCAGGCTTGCTCTGTTTCACCTTCAGCCACTGCCCTCTGTTTTCTGCAAAATACACTGCTGACCGGCTGGCCCTCAATGAAGCCCGACCGAGCCTATAGAAGGCCGGCCGTGCCTCAATGTCATGCAAAATTTTGTTTTGTGCTCTGCAGACAGAGTGTTTTGGACTTTATTTGTCCCTCTCAAACTTCTCTATCATGGGAAAGCCTCGAGAGAAAGTGGGAGTCATCTCCAAAACTATCAATGAGAAAGTTGATTGCTTGATGATTTCGGGTACAATTTGGACAAAAAATCAATAAATGAAATGACCAACAACCACCCCTCTCTCCTATCATAGAGTGAACTCAAAGAGGGAGGTAGAGACGTTTCAAGATTCATCAAAACATCATGGATTGATGTAAGACAACCTTTGACACAATGGATTTAGCATAACGTCCAGCTGAACCCCAAGCAATATAACTCATTTTCTTTATGTGAGTTGGTTCATTTTAATCCAAATTCATTAGCCTTTATCATCCTTTAATCCATTAAGTCCAAGATAATTGTTACGTCCGCTAAAGGTTACATCCACTAAATGAGAAATATGTCAAACGGGAGGTGATTCTCAACATGAAAAAGAGACTATACCATTGGCAATGAACCTCCGTAGAGATTAAGCCATTAAGCATAAATCGCTAGTTCACGTTTTGAATAACCGTCAATCGATTAAAACAACTCTCAAATGAAAGAGATGAATGGCAAGTTGATTATTAAAACGAGGTTCTTAAACATGGAAATGAGTTAAAGAAAAGCTAAGAACAAAATACAACAAGCTATGGAGGCAAACTTATGAGATAACAACCAAGCTAATCAAAGCATGAACTATTTAAACAACCTAAAACAGCCCCAAAACAACCCTCAAGAGATGAAAAACAGAGGCTTAGAATGCATGAAAAGGGCCTAAAAAAAGCTAATCAACAAAGAGAGAAAACAAGACTAGTAAGCAAGAACAAGAAGGGGTGGCTAACCCCCTCCACTTTTGAAACCTCAAAGCATGATTTTTAGCCCTTTTTTAACTCTAAAAATCATTTTAGGGAACAAAGAAAATAAGTGTAAAAGTAAGGGTTTGAGCTATAGGTAAAGATATAGGAAAAGTGTAAACTCTCTCTACCCTTTTGGTAACTCTCCAAACCCAAACTTAAACACTCATAATAGAATCAAAGCAACATGAAACTACAACAACTATATAGAAAATGAAAGAACAAGAAGTAAAAAAGAGGATGGCAAGCTTATACCTCTCAAAGAAGCAAGCTTTTGCTTATGATTCAAACTAAGTCTCAACCCACTCTTAAGCTTGGATTATGGTGTCCAAGGCTCAACCAAGGTTCCTAAGCTAAGGTATGAAGGTGTATATGGTGTATGGATATAGGTTCAAGGTGATTGGTTAGCTCAAAGTGTTGCCTGCATAAGAAGAAGGATACGAGGGAGCTCTCAAGGTGGTGTAGAGGCTTTCTTGAAATTCTTTAACCCTCAAAATAGAGATATATGGTCGTTTTTATAGAATTTGAGCAAGAGGAGGCATAAATATCTTCAAAAATGGACAGCTGGCAGCCTCCTGCCCAAAACAATGTTTCTCGCTACTAAGGCACGATCGGCCTTCAATAGCCACGGCCGGCCCTCACTGAGGCACGGTTGGGCCTCAATGTGTTTTTTCTATTTCAGCCTCAGCATAGGGTGGCACAATGTGTAAAAATAAATTTCTTAGGTATAATCAGTGGGAATATGGAAGGTTTGCGATTGTTTTGGAGCTTAAACATGGCCCCTTCGTTAAGACCTCGAACTATGCACAACACCACTTTCACCATCGAATGTACTGGACAAAGCACTCAAGCCTTGCGGGCAGTCAAAAATTGGGTGTCCACACATGTCAATCGATATCTGCCAAATAACCAGTATCCTCCCAGATGACTGATCGGACGACCTCCGGATGACTGCCAAATGACTGACATGCACAAATTAGGCAATTCGAATGAGTCCAAATTCGATAGAGTAGCATTGCTAATTAGATTATTACGGATATTTGTGAAAAGTTAAAAGGTAAAAAACAGTAGGAGTTTTTTCGATTTTTTAAAGTAGAGAGATAGATTTTGCACTTTCTAGTGAAAGAGAGAGATCTAGTTAGGATTTTGGAAATAGAGAACTTATCTTATATAGATGTGACACATCTCTTAATGAAGCATAAATGTGTTTATTTAATTTAATTTTGTACTGATTTGTAGGAGTATAGTCATTCGGTCTCAATAGAAATACTAATTCATAACTTTTTTAAATTAAGGTTAGGTTTATTTCAAATTTAAATTTGAACTTGAGAGAATTTGACAGGTACATGGGGCTCACCATAAATTCTGTTTCGATGATTTAAACATTTTATTTTGTAAGATCTTCAGTGTATATTATTCATAGAAAAAAAAAATAGATTGATTCGATAATTATAATATTTTCATTTATCGTATCTATCTCTGAAAAAATTGATGACAAAACATATTTTGAAAATAGACTATTCATTTTTCTTAAGACATATAATAAAATGAAAAGGCTAAGATCATTAAATTGACTTATTTTTTCACCTTGAAAGATGTACAATATTGTGGGGAAGTATTTTGCAAATGACACCACGTGGCCAAGGTGGTTCCGAAGATGTCGGCTAAAGTGCCATATAGATGAGTCATAGTTGACGAGATGATCACAGTATTGCCGAGGTTTGGTGCGGTAATACCGGGATTATTAGATATCTGCATAGAGGATAAGAGTCCTAGATAAGAGGAGGCTCTTAGTCTGGATAAGGATAAGGCTCTTGAGGAGTTTATCTCTATCCAACTGAGAGTCCGAGATGAGCACTGAGCTTGAGTCCTATGAAGTGAAACTTCTAGAGGACTAGGTCACTACTAGCTATAAAAGTGAGGCACTCCTATGGGTCTAAGGTACGCTTTAATTTGTGTATTGAGTACTTATTTGATATCTTTGAGAGATTGATTGACTGACTTAATCGTCAGAGTGCCCTTGGGTGGACGAACCATCGTGGTATTCTCATTTTCTTGTTGGTAGGTGGTTGGCTTAATCTATTCTACTGTGTGCTCTCCAGCTGAGTTCCCTGTTTGGTTGTGTGTTCAGAAATCAACACCTACAATTTGGTGTCGTCTATGGGAACTTAGTATAGAATAGATGGCTAATAACAAGCAAGGAAAGAGGATTGGAGATGATCTTTACAGTGAGGAGGAGGAACTTATGAGTCCTATGAAGAAAGTTTTACTTGGAAGAACTTCAAAAGATTTGAAGTATGAAAACATGAAAGGCATAAAGGACATGCAATAAGCATACAAAAGAAGCATTCAAACACTTAGATAGAGAAGGAATTGCATTGAAAGGGAAAGCTTGTTTCAATACATAAGAATGGCACATCGGCTCGAGAAAACAAAGATTGTTCAACAAACAAAGCAAAAGGAAAAGTTATAACCGAAAAAGGAAAAAGTACAGTCACAAGAAAGAAAAAATTCCTAAGTTCTAGACTCAGGGACAATGTTTCCATTCCTCTTGGCCTCGGCTTCCACTGCGACCTCAACATCAATCTCCTAGAGAGTTTGATCCAGGCTCTTCTCTACAGCAACGACCTCGGCATCAAAGGTGTCAACTTTCTTCGGCGAGAGACCTCATTCCCCTCATCTTCAGTCAAGTCCAAGACTTGATCATTTAGAGTCGCAGACTTGGCCCCAACAGCGACCTTAGCCGCAGTTTCTCCTTCGACCTCGAACTCTTCCTCTTCGGCCTCGGCTTTAGAACGGGCAAGCGAAGGAGGAAAGGGCACTTCGAGTTGACCGACGTCCTGAAGTGGAGAATCGTTGGGGACCGACAGCTTTTTGAGCGCGACCATCCAACTCAAGTAATAGCCTTTCTTGCATGCTAGGTTAACTTGGCTCTTATACTGATCACGCAAGTCAGCTTACCCTTCCTCATAGGCCTTCTCGTCTGCAGCCTTGATCTCGGCCTCATTTGTTTCCAGCGCCAACTTGAGCTTGGCTTTGGCCTCAATAACTTTAGCCTCAGCCTCGGCATACTTCGCCTCGGCAGCCTTGGCCACGTTGTCAGCCTCTTTTGCAGCGGCTTCGGCCATGTGTTAGGCAGTCTTGGCAACAGTAGCCTTGTCCATCAAACTCCTGATGCGGGTCTCAGCCTTAAAGAGACCTACGGCCTCTTGTATCTTTTTCGTGAGGTCCTTCTTCACCAACTCAGCCTTGATCGCATGAGAATGTGCATGCTGAATGGCCTGCAAGAAAAGAAATAAGTTAGAATTTTAAGCCAAGTGTGAAACATTGAATGAAGGTTGAATGGAAAGACAGAAGTCAAGAAACTTACCAAGACCGAGTGTTGCATCATCATGGTGAAGTTTTCGAATTAGTTGAAGTCGACCATTCAGTTCATGTCTGCCGGTAAGAGAACAGCCATTGATAAAGCAGCGCTAACTTCAAGGCTCTCGATAGTTCTATCACTTGCGTTTAGTGATCGATCTTCCACTAGGACCTCAGGGGCCCAAGTGTCCTTAAGGTGGAAACTGCTCCCACCCTCTTGATTTTCGGACCTCGGCTTTTTTCTTGGGAGTGCATCAGTAGACTCAACTTCGGCTGGCCTCTTGTCGGCATCAGCAAGCTTGGAAATGGGGATAGAATCCTCTGCATCCTTCTCAGAATCAGAGGAGACAATGGTGAAAATGGCCTTGGCCTAAGCCTTAGCCTTAGCCTTAGCCTTTTTTTACCTTTTTTGGTTTTAGCTTCGGCAGGGATTGCGAGAAGGGAATAGACTGCAGTGTCACTATGTCAGGTAGACCAACCAACAAATCCTCAGTGATAGCCGGTTTACGGCCCATCTTTTCGGCGGTGGCAGCGACAGTTACTCCGGTGCCAAGTTTAAAGGCCGAAAGGGCAATTGGAGGATTAGTGAGATCATGAGCCGATGCCTCTGAACCTCAGCAGTTTCGACTTTGAGTTCGGCCGACAGGAGAGTTCGGAAGTCGGCGGTGGCATTAACGTTGAGATGGCAGAATGAGTTGGGCTGGAGCAGAACTAGATGGCTGCCCTACAGGATTAGACGTGGATGCTTGGTCTGGCCTTGGAGAAGAGGCAGCTGGTGGAGTAGAAGAAGATGGCGGTGTTCTATTCCTTGGGACGTCGGAGAGAGAAGAGCGATACGTCGATGCGTAGGTAAGGAGGATAGGGTTCTTGTATTTTTCAATGGGTAGGTCCAAAAGCCGTTTGAGATCTCGGCTTGGAACGTAGGTCTGTGGGAATGATTTGCTTGGCTGAGGAAAGGCTACAAAAACAAGAAAAAAACATCAAAATAGATAAAAGAGATAAGTGCATAGGTGTAACAAGAATGAGATTTTGACTAAGTTCTTACCCTCATCCTCTCTAAAAACTCCTCGGCGTAGAGGGTAGACATGAAGATCATCATCAGACGCGAATTTCCAATCACCCGAGACAGTAAGGTAGTCATCTCCAACGCTTTTGTTGGAGTCTAGGAGGTTAGCAATCAATTTGTAGGCGGTGGATCTAGGTTTAAGGTACTAGGTATAGCCATTAATGGACTTAAGGCCACACATGGTATAACAGAACTGGATGTCGGCGAGGGTGATCCTAGTATGTTCTCGGCAGGACAACTCAACTATGCCATTGATAACCATAAATGTATTGATGGCTAATTGCATGGGATTGAGTTTGTAGAAGTGTAAAACTTATTGGAAAAGAATGTCGAGGGGGAATCTGATTTCGCCCTCGATAACAGACACTACTAGGAATGGCATATAGGTCTCCCCTAGCATGATGGAATCTTCTTTACCAGCGAACCTAAGGTTGATGTTAGCTGGAATGTTAAATTCTTGGCGGAAGAATTCTAACTTACTAGGCGAGTCTACTCTCCAGTTGAACATTTCCATGACCTCAGCTAGGGTGAATGGCGTATGGTTTACTATTGGGAAAGAGGACTATGTGGGTAAAGAGACCTCGGCAAAACCCTAACGAGCACTAGGCCAAGGATTCTGGAGATCTAAGTAATGTTCTGTTTCAATTTTCCTTAAGAATGATTTCTAACAAGTCCTAAATCCTAAATCTTAGCAAGATCAACAGAAATGGGCAAGAATTAGAGGCCAAAATCTGGAAAACAAACCAAGAGAGCAGAGAAGAATAGGATTCAAAATCCGAACAAAATAAAAACAAAAACACAAATGTGGCAAGTGTATTGTTATGTACTTAGGAACACATTCGAAGTATGAAATGGTAATTTAGGAACGCAGAACACAAACTCATAGCATTCATAGGTTCAAAATGAAAGTGAGCCAGTGGGCAAGTGTGAGAAAATGTGAACAAAGCATAGAGTATGAAAAGACAAGTTCAGAACATGAATAAACAAGGAACAAATCAAGGTAAAAAACATGTAGAACAAAGGATTTGAATGAAGATACAGATTCAATAGCAACACAAATACAGGAAAAGATATGTATAAAATACTTGAGAACAGTAAGAAATTGAAAGTGAAGAAAAAGAAATTAAGGACTTATAGAGCAAGACCGAAGAAAGGGACGCCGAATTCGTGCTCGCTGGAGTCAGATGAGGATCTCGGTCGGTACGAAATGGTGGAAAACTCGCTGAAAGGGTTGAATAGAGTAGTTACAGAAGCTTGAAAGCATAGCAATGGAGGTTTGAAAGAAATTTCGTAGAGAGAGAGAGAGAGAGTCTGAGAAAATTGAGATTGAAATTGCAGAAGTGAAAAGATGGAGGGAGAGAGAGAGGTTTGAAAGAAATTTCGTAGAGAGAGAGAGAGTCTGAGAAAATTGAGATTGAAATTGCAGAAGTGAAAAGATGGAGGGAGGGAGAGAGAGAGAGAGGAAGAGTTTTGTTAAAATGAGAAAGAGCGAAAAAAACATGATATAATTGCCTTGGATGACGTGCTTGTCAGGCGGCGTGGCAAATTCGATGTGACTTAATGGCGCATGATGGGTACGGACCAATAAGGCAATAACACCTAGAGGAAATGGTTGGGGCAATAGAGCGTGACAAATCATGAGCAACAGAGATTGTTGGAATTCTTGAACTAGTGGGGTAATGGCCTCAGATAGAGAAGTGATCTCGGTGGAGAAATGCGATCTCGGTTGAGATGTTGAAAGAACTTGGTTCTTGATTCCTGATAAAAGGGGCATTTGAGTCCTAGTTACTTGAAGCCGACGAGTCATGATCTCGGTCGAAGAAGTACATTTATAGGTTCCATCATCTCAGGTTGCCAAGGTAATAGAACCTAGGGGGCAGTTATGGGCAAGTATTTTGTGAATGACACTACGTGGCCGAGGTGGTTCCGAAGATGTCAACTAAAGTGCCACGTGGGTGAGTCATAGTTATCGAGATGATCACGATATTGCCGAGGTTCGGTGCGGTAATACCGGGATTATGAGATATCTGGATAGAGGACAAGAGTCCTAGATAAGAAGAGGCTTATCTCATCTTTAAGTGTTTTTTGGGCATTTTTGTATAAAAATAAGATAAGATAACAATATGGAAGTGGTTTTATTTGCATACCACTAATTATCACTATACAAATCACTAAGTTCACACCATATACCACTTGAGTTTTTTGTTTTATTTATTCACAATTCACACTAATAGTTTTCAAATAATACTAAACTACCTTTATCTTTTTGCATCGCAAGCCCTGTAACGCCTCAAAAATATTACAACAAGATCATCCCACGACAGATATTAAATAATAACAGATGTCTGAATATAATATTCTCTCATTTATAAGGTTTCATCTTTTTGCAAAAGTGTAACACATATAATAATACATTCATAAGTCCTAACACTGAATCCATAGCATGTGTCATAAGCAAAAGATATGAAATTAGAGTTAAATACATATAATAATGTCCTATTGGCTACAACTTTCCAAAACGGTACTTAGTTATAACAAAAGTGGGTTTAAACTTAATACAAATAAAACCCTAGGCTTGTACAAAATAAATACAACAATGACAAAAAGAGAAACTCTTGACTTCAAGTCCTTCCAAGGTATTACCTTGGTGGAGGCATGTCATTAGCACTTAAAAATGATTTCTATATAAGGTGAGCCAAAACACAGTAAAGATACTCTATCACAATGTATGAATCTTAACAAAGTTATAAAATGAATGTATATGCAATGCTCGTGCCAAAGCTCTTTACATCTCTTTCCAAAATCATGCAATGCCAGGTTATATCACAATTCATAAATTCATTTACTCTACAATAGAAAATAGAGCGGTGGATACAACACTAGGAATCTCTAAGATGTGTCTGCAAGTAAGTTACAAGCACTACCAATTGCCATTTTTACCGGTACTAACTGGAAGACTCGGCACCTATCCACGCGAGGTTCTAGACTTTCACCAAGAATACACAAGCAAACTAATACCACAACTGCACTCCTTATCCAGATTCACCAAGGTATTCATCATTTTTCTCAAAACACTAAACATTTTCAATGTGTTAAAATATGTTACAATGCTCAATGCAGTAGATGAACAATTAGTTTCGATTCACTTAATTCTCATGCAATTTTTATAACAATCATAGATATCCTTCACTGATAGCCCAAAACAGATATCTCTAAACAGATCATTAATTTTCAACACGGATATACTTTCCAACATTTTCAATTATGAGTGATAATTCATATCTAACTCCACCACCACTACCACCGCCATCATCATCATCATCATCATCGTTCCAATTTCATAAGACCAACATCAATTCCATTTTCTCTGTACAAAATGAAATATTCACATTTATGGAAAAATCCCATTTTCTTTACAAACCAATTCCAAGGATAAAAATACATCGTTTTACCACAACTCAACCACATTTACAATTCTACAACCATTTTCAAGGACTCATTTGAAAACTCTCTTTTGATTTAAACACCAAAACCCTAGAATTTTTTTTATCAAAATCCCCAAATCCCATGGTTGCTTTAAAAAGACAAATAACTAAGTTAAAAATCATAGTAAAGTATGGAGAAATTCCTACCTCAAAGATAAGGACCAAGAAGAACAAGAGTTGAAACTTGACGAAGTCGAAAATGAACTTTGTTCCGATCAAATGGAAGCTCTAGGTGAGCTCTACTTTTTTCTCCAAACGACAAGGGTTGAGAAACCACTAGGTCAAGGTGTATTTGAGGGTAGAAGATAAGTTCTAGAGAGTGTGTCTAGATTTAGGGTTTGGAGGTGTTTAGAGAGAGAGATATGACGAAAGTGACTTAAAATGTGGCTGTTATGAACTGATATACGCACAGACTGCTTGAGCGCAGGAATGGTCGCTCGGGCGACCAAACACAAAAGTGAAACCGCTCAAGCGAACAAAGTGACCGCTCGAGCGAAGAACACCACCATCCTAGTACTTTTGTAGGCCTGCCAAAATATTGAGAGTTCCAAAAGACCCCTCGAGCACAAGAAGGACTGTTCGAGCCAGGACTGCTCAAGCGTAAGAAACACCGCTCGAGCCAAGAATGCCATACTCCCAGTAGTTTTGCAGACTTGCAAAAGTACTGGAAGTTCTCAAAGTTCGCTCGAGCGCAAGAAAGTCTCAAGCTAACAAGCCAAAATCTAGGCAGCATAGTTTTGAAAAGACTAACTCCCAACCTGTTTCAAACACAACCAAAATACTTCAATAACCAAACTCAACAATGAATAAGATGGAAGAAGACATGAATAACCATCATGACAAAAAAATCTGGATCCAAAATAATGAATGGGTCAGGTTTAAACCATAATCACTATAAACGCTAACCCTAATGCTAACTATTACCCATCGTTGTTGCCGCCATAATCCTTATCGCCTATTTCTGCCACCATTGCTCATTGCCACTCTCAACTTCAATCACTCTCCTAGCCCTTCCCCAACATCCCTACTTCATACCCACTACCGTAATCTCCCGTTTCCCATCCGTTTCTAATCACACTTCCTCAGCCTATCCACACTCACTCATCTACCTACTTCTCTCTCTCTCTCTTTCTCGCGCACGCTCGTCATCAAAGTTGGTGCAAGCTAGGGCTGTCAGGTTATAAAGCAATGGATTGTGAGGTTACGAGGAAGGGTTTGAAAGAGGATAACGACAGTGCGACGGGGTTGGAGAGAAGGTGGGAAAGGCAAAAGATTTCAAGGCAATGACAATGGCCTTGCTGGTGGTACGGTGGTCGATTGTATTTAGAATATTAGGTTTATGTCTAAAATGCTAAATTTCTTAAGGGAGATAATGGTAATTAAAAAAAAAAAAAAACAATAGTGTGAACTGAGAAATTTAGTGGTTAAATAGAATATCGCCAATAATGGGCATTTAAAAAAAAAATTTGTTGTTTTTTTGCTTATGAAAACATGTGAAACTAAGACCAAAAATGAAAATGATATGAGTTACCGTCAAAACCTTAATAACCAAAACAATAGGGCTTAATTTAAGGATTTGTTGTTGTTGGCTAAATTCAAATCTCCTCATACCCTGACAATTAGTTTTTTTCAACTTATTTGAGTGTTTTTTAATTTTTTTTGGGATAAGTTATAAACCTAAACAACACCAAAAACTCTATCACAAATGTTCAATATATATATATAAATAAAATACTAAGTAATTCCATAAACAGCATCAAACAATACCAATAAACAGATAACTTTTAAGCAACATGGGTTGAACCACATCAGCCTTCAGCTAACGTACAATAAGTGGTTTGGACTTGACGGTTGCACCAAATTGATTAACTGACTATTTTCTAACAATTCTTAATTTCATCAAATTGCCATTTTATTAATCACTTCCTCTTTTTTAATTTTTGAAATCACCAGCCTTCGAAAATGAATGGGTTATCCATAATTAGTTGGGAAAATTCCATGGAAGGTTGTAGTTGATCAACTTTTATCACTCTCAAAATTAGATAATACATCGTCTTTGCTTCTTCCATAATCTAGATTTTTAAATGTTAAAGTGTATAACCTAATGAAATCTTCTAAGCTGTTTTTAGTTTGACCATTGTCATAGTACCACAACTAAAACATTCACTCTAATTTTCATTTGATTACTCATAAAATCATAATAGAAATTTATATATTTGTACCAAACTAACATTTTTTTAGCAAAATATAAAAGCACACCTCCAGGTTTAATGAAAAATAAAAAAATTGCCATTTCAAAATTACAAAACAAAACTCTAATGTTTGAGGCTAAATCACAGCCAATCATAGACTAACATAATTAAGGATGAAAATGATTTGGTATTAGCATTTCCAAACCAAGTTAAAAAAATGCTCTTATAATAGATTTGAAAAAATGGTTTGATATTGGCATTTCCAAACCGAATTCAAAAAATGCTATATAACAGCCTTGGAAACAAAGGTTAAATAGGCTAAAAGCCAAAACTAAATATCTATTTAATGGTTTATTTTGAAAAGTAGGTTAAAAGTTGACTTTTTGAATTTTTTTAATTTCTTTAAAAAAATATACAAAAAAATAGAGAGATAATCTGATCTGAAAAAAACCAAAGAGCGAAAAACTAGCTTTGAATGAACTTCCCAAAATAGGTTTGACTACATATAAACATCTTTGAAATTTAACAGTAAAAAATGCTAATGTCAAATTATTATTTTTTTTATTTCTAATCAAGTTTTTTTTTTTTTTTTTTGTAATTTTTTAAATCATATTTTTTTAAAATTATATTTTCATTAAACATTGAGGGACAATCTTGACTCATGTTTGATTTATTAAAAATTAATCAAAAATCTATTTATCATATAAATAAGTTAAGGTTAAACATATTTTAAAATTCGTTAAATTTTTAAGTTAAAATCATACTATTCTAATTCGATTTGTGTTCAATAAAAATACGGTCAAAATTGGCTCATAATGTAACAAATCAAATTTGAAAACGATTTAAAATTTGTTAAATTTTTAAATCTGTTAAATTTTCAAACTAAACATTTGCAACTTGCTGCTCGGTTTGATTTAATGAAAATACTCATTGGCCATGTATAAGAGTTGACAAGTGGCACTCCATCAACTTGATAAGTGTCACAACCTCAAGTTAGTACGTCATCTACACGCATGTGAATATTTAATAAAATTTTTAATATTCCTAACTTTACTTTTTTGGTTTGTTGCATAGTGGTCAAATGTCAGCCTTGATGGTCTGCCACGTAGCGGTATGAAATGGCCCATAATTGAAAGGAAAATGTTATGTATTTTAAATAATTTATTAAATTTTTTTATCAAATTCTTATATAGGGTTCACACAAATTCAAATATGTATAGATTTTACACTCATAGGAGAGATTTGAAAGAAAATTTAATAAATTATTTAAAATCTTATACTCTTGTAGGCTATATACATTTATAGAATTTAAAATAGACCGACTTTTGAGATCAACTAGATCTCAACTTTTATCTAATGTATGCTCGCTTTAATTTGGAAGAAAAAATAAATTTGAGACATATTTGTGTATTCAGAGTTGTGTTTAGACCTAAAAAGGTGATCTCACAATTTTGTCATGGATTTCATAGCCAAACCTTTGTGCTGAGTTTGGTTGAGGGATTTGTGGAGGGATTTGAACAGAGAAATAGAAAAGGTAGGTGAAATATGAAAATAACATACGTACATTTTACATAGTTTCACACACCTTTTTCCTTTTTCTTTCCAAATTCCTTCCCAAATCCCCTAATCAAATACAGCGCTAGAGTGGTTAAGTGTGATCTAACATATCAGTGAAAGTAACCATTTATTGTTCTAAAAACATATTTTGGGCTGAAAGGGTTCAGTTATGAAGTTGATTTGAGAAACGAAGCAAGTCTTATGAAGCAAGAGGATTGATATATATTTCTTAAGCAAGTTAGCTCACAAATTTTGCATTGCCCAGATTTTAGTTTATTCAATTTGATCTTCCGTTCTAATGAATTAAACACACTGTTATTCGGTGAAACTTATGTGAAAGGTTTATACTTTTTTTATTCTAAAAGTTTGTGTTGAGACTGTAAGATTTTGATGTAACTAATTAAATAAGTTACAAAAGTTAATTATCCAAAAATTGAGTAAGAGGTTACTTTATGTTTATTTATTTATTTATTTTTGGATACATCGGAGGTAAGTTACTTTATGTTTATAGAATAAAAAAAGGGAGACTTTTGAAATCGACTAGATCTTAACTTATATGCCATGTATGCTAACTTTAATTTGAAAAAGACAAAAAAAAAAAAAAAAATCTATTTAAGAAAATAATAAAATTATAAATATCATGGGTCCAATTCTTAGTTTTTATTCTTAAATAGCTAGCATTCCCCCAACTAAGTGATATTTTCATAGAGACATAGAATAATCAAATTCATGCTTAGTTTGGAAATGTGATTCTTATTGAAATAGGTAACTAGTAATCACTTTCTTATACTAAACGGTTTCGTATACTGAAATCATAAGGACTTAAAATTACATTTCTATTCCTTTGAAGATTTCTATCATCCAAACAAACATAGCCTACATGAAGAAAAAAAAAAAAAAAAAAAAAGCTAACAATTTTTTGTTGAGCAAATGCAGTACATAAATTCAAGTGGCATACATTTTAACCTCCCACCATTTACTAATGAATTGAGCAAAAATATTACTTTGAGGTCAAATGTGAGGATAGCAGGCTTTCATAGTTTGTGGGTTGTTTTGGGAAGTTGGTAAAAAGTTGACTTTTGGCTTTTTACCAAGCTTTTTGGCTTTTTTGGAAGTGATTTGTGAAGTTGGTAAAAAGCTGGCTTTTTACTTTTTAGTTTAATATTTATTTATGGTGTCAAATCAAATTAAAATTACCAAAACACCCTTACCCAACATAAGAGAGTTATTTTTTTATTTATTTTTCATAGGTCCTAATTTGTAATTTTAGGGCTACGTTTTTGGCACTTGCCAAATGACTTTTCTAACGTTTTTGGCAGCTGTCCAAAAACGTGACTTTTTACCATGTTCCCAAAATCGCAATGTATATGTGCATGTTATTATTGGAATATATTATATTACATGTTGAAGGTGTCGGTAAGTTTGAAATGTTGAATTCTATTATATCCTTTTGTTTTGTTGTATGGATCATACGTTTTGTTTTCACACGGGTTTAACAATTTGCTACTATATATAAGGATAAACATTGACCGCAGAGTATCGTTTGAAGATAAAAGAAAGACTCCATACACACACAAGTCTCCCATGATTCATGCTTCTTGGCGTTTTAAATTTTAATTGTTGCTTTACTTTTCTAGAGGCAGCCAATGGACCCGTGGCATTTCTCTCTCTCATTAAAGTGTGCGCCTTGGAGTTTGACTTTTCTTTATAGTGTTTTTCTAGTTTTTAATTTTTTTGTGAGATAAAAAAAAAAATTTAACTTTTTTAGTTAGATGAAAAAACATAAATAATTGTGATGTATAATTTTTTTAAATAATTTTTTCAATAAATTTTTTAATGCTTTTGATCCCGGAAATTATATAGCACATATTCTTTCAAATGTGTGTATCATATTCATCTTGTTACGTATATATGTTACGTATTTTTATAGTGTATGTTACGTATTTTTGTAATAAATATTATATGTGTTTTTATAAGAATTATAATAATTTATGGTTTAGAAATAAAATTACATATTTTTGTGGTACTGTTACATTTTTTGTAATATTGTTACACATTTTATGCTTCGAAAATATTTGAATAAAAAAATATGTAACACTACCATAAAATGCATAATTTCACTGAACCACCAATTGTCATAACTCATACCAGAAAAATATGTAACGTTTATTACAAAAATATATAATAAGATGCATATGATACACATCTTTTGAGGGTGTATACCATAACATAACCCAACCTAGGACTTTTTATTTATTTATTTGTGTGTGATTTTTTTTTTTGACTTGTTAACGTTTGTTTTTTTTCTTTTTTTTTTCTTTTTTTTGATCGGCATATGTTAATTGTTGGTACGTTTGTTTGTTTGTTTGTTTGTTTTTTTTTTTTTTTTTTTATCGGCATGTGTTAATTGTTAGTTGTTAGATTAACACATATGGGAGAAAATCTCCCTACCATTGACAAAGTATCAAAGTGTTTGCACTCTCTTAATTCAATTCCCTAAGGGTGTGTTTGATTGAACGGACTGGAAAAGAGGGGATTAGAATCCATCGGACTTAAGTCCTGGGACTGTGAATCCCCGAACTATTTGGTTGGATTGGATATGTATCCTGTGTTTGTTTTTTCATGGGATTAGATGTCTGGAAATGACTATTTTTAGTGAATCCAACGTTTGGTTGGACGGACTGGATAAGATAAATGAACAAATGATTATTTTACCATTTTTTAATTGTTTACTAAGTAATAGCAATATTAAACATATTTTTAATATTTTAATTATTTTTAGCTAGATTAAATAAGAATTTATTTTATTTTATTTTTTACACAATTAAATAAATTTATTTTTAAAAAATAAATAAATAAATAAAATAAAACATCAATAAAAGTATATATTATTTTTTTAATTAAAATTTTAAATAAATTTGTTTTTAAAAATAATAATAATCAAAAATTGAAATTAAATAAAACATCTATTAAATTTAAATAATGAAATTAAATAAAACATAAACAAAATTTTAAAATAAAACATCAATAAAATATCCATAAAAAATTATTTTAAAAAATTAAATAAATAAAACATCAATAAAAAGTTAAATAAAATTATTTTATTTTTAAATTGAGACATTTAAATTTAATTGAATTTTATTAAATATAATACATAATTAAATAGTAGATGGTCAAAATGATCATTTCATCATCTAATCCAAATAGTGATTAGTCCCCCCAAAACAATCACATCCCCCTGGACAGAATAGTCCCCTATATGGGGGACATGGAGTCCGGCCGGACATGGAGTCCGGCGGACTAAAAAAAAATCAAACGGCGGATAAGGAGTCCGGCTGAACATGGAGTCCAAATAGTAAATAGTCCCCCCCGTAATCCCATGAATCAAACACGCCCTAAGGAGAATTAAACCCATGACTTCCTTGAAACTAACCCTTAAAGAAGGTATGGTGGCCAACTAGGTTAGGCCTAGTTGGTTGACTTGTTAACGTTTGTTAGCCAACAAACAAGGGAATTTGGTCACAATCTCCTCAAAGTAAAACTTTAATGCATTAAAGATAAACACAAAAAAAAAAATACTTAAAAAATCCAGTATATACCACTATTATTAAAATATTCTTAGTGAGTAATTTAATATTTTAAATTTTTAAATGGTATAAATTTTGACCTAAATTAAGGTCAGTTTTTAATAAAATTAGTTTAAAATCAGTTTCAAATAAGATTTAGGTTAACTACAAAATTTTTAAAAAATAAATAAATAATTACCGTCGAAACTAACGTAAATAAAAATATTTTACTCTATTTTATAGTAATATCTTACTGAATATCAGAGTAACACTTTACTATTTTCTTGAACAGGGCATCAATAACAAAAAATAAAGTATGAACTAAAGGAAAATCTATGGTAAACTACCAATAGGTCCTACTTTTGAGACTTATTACCCATTAAGTCCTATTGATAAATTTATTAAGTGATAAAGATACATTTATCAGTCTTTTATTTTTATGAATAAATTTATAGTGATAAATTTATCAGTCTCTTTGTTTTTATGAATAAATTTATAGTGATAAATTTATCAATATCTTATTTTTATAGTGTTAAATTTATTAGTTAGGACCTGTAGATAAATAAGTCTAGTTAATAGGATTAATTAGTAAGTACCCCGAAAATCTACAAGTTCATTTATTACGAGTTCATAAACAAATTAATAACAATCAACAAATAACTCAAATAGAATTGAATTGAATGAAGATCTGCAAAATTTCTCACTTCTACAAATTGAAAAATGATTGATGAAGAAGAAATGAACGACAGGAAAGGAATGACAATCACACTCACAAATTTAATTCAAATCTTTGTCAATAGTATGTTTCACAAATCATTAATCTTCTTCTTACTTACAAAAAAAACTCTTTCGCTTTTTGCTATTCTCGAGAAGGGATGGTCTACCCAGGTAGCTCAATTCCAAACCGTCACCTACACAAGCTCTCATGTCACTTTTATGCTCTACTTGATTATTTGGCATGATCCATAATTGAATTACCACATATATATATATATGGCCATGGCTTCTGTCCAGTCTGGGATCGGACTAGGCCGTGTTGTTGGGTTTGTGGAGGCCCACCACGGATCCCGTTTTGATAATCTGAACCGTTCAATGTGTAGAACTCGTTGAGTATTATATACCTGTAAAAAATCACGTTGATTGGATATCGATAGCTATGTGAACAAAACAGTTTTTTATCAACCGTTAATTTTTTCACCGTCTATTTTTTTTATATAAAACTAATTTGATCACATAGCTATCGATATCCAATCAACGTGATTTTTTATAGGCATGTAGTACTCGACGAGTTCTACACATTGACGGTTCAGATTTTCAAAACGGGACCCGTGGTGGGCCCCCACGGACCCAACAGCACGGTCCAGTCCGATCCCGGACTGGACAGAAGCCGGACCCTATATATATATTTGACCTTTTTAAATAGGCAAACTTCACTTCACTTTACTTTCTTTTAGTTGCAGTTTAGGTCATATGCAATTTATTCTCTTAATATTTGAAAATGATTATATAACTTTCTTATGGTTAGTGAACTGAAATGTACCATTAAATCCGTTAATGATTTAATGAAAAAGACTAAAATATCTCTGTATTTTCGTCATTTGTTTGGAAGACAAAGTGCACTTATACTTTATTTCATTTGCGATTGACTTCCTTCAACTTTAAAAATGAGCATATAACTCCCTTATATCTACCACGTATTTCATATTTTTTGTTAAATTATACAGAATGTTTAATGATGCACTTCAGTCCACAAATCACGTGAGGGTTATGTGGCCATTTCCAAAGTCAGGAAAGTAAACCGCATATGATCCAAACCATATGGAGATAAAATGAGGTTTGCCCTTTTAAATAAGTGATGTAATTAAGAACATTAATTAACAAAGTATTAAATAATTATAATTTTTTTATGCTTAATTTTGGGAAAGAATATATAATTTTTTTTATTATCAAGAATATATAATTATTTTAAGTGTGTTGTAGTGTGCACCTTTTAACAAAATTTTTTTTTTCCCTCTCCATAAATCGAGTTAGAATTTTAATGTGTTACCATTTTAGAAAGGTGTGTACTATATATAAATTATGTCATTTATGAATTTAATTATCACAAATTACATACCTCAATACTGTGAGAGTCATAATTAAAAAAAAAAAAGAGTTATAACTAAACGTCACTTGAAATATAACTAAATAATTTTTAGATCATAACTAATATTATGATGTGTCATAACTATTAACACAATAAACCATAACTTAAGACGTACAAAATCGTAACGAAATATACATATGATACAATTTTCCCGTTTTAGAATGCTCACACGGACTTGTTTTTTTTTTATATTCATCAGGGTTGGGGGTAAGAATAATAGGCCTTTCACAAGCTATAATCTTAAAAAATGCTAAATGTATTAAAATTAACAATAAATTCAATTTCATACACTTATATCCTAATTAGTCCTATATATATTTATATTCAAATAAGTTATATTATTTTGAAGATTTGATCCATAGATCCTAAATCTCATATTTTATACTTTTTATTATTATTATGGCTTTTATAGATGGGTTTATTTCATTTTTTACCCCTAAATTATTGTCAAGTTATCTACTTAGTTCATCGATTAAGTCTATTAAATCCCTAAAATATATAAAACAAAGTCCATTTAGTCTCTAAACTATAGATTAAATCTATTAAGTCCTTAAGATATTTTATTCAAATATGTTTAGTCCATGAAATAATTACAAAAATAAAATATAAATCCATAAGTATTATAACTTAGTAAAAAACTTACATAGTTAATATTTTATTTCAAAAAAAAAAAAGGCTTAAATTTCTATAATGTCTTTAAAAAATGGGTGCCAATTTTTCTGGTGAATTTTTTTTTTTTAAATAAAGGGTAAGGTAATTATCTATAATATTTTTTTGATTATCTTCTACAATAGCTACTTCATTATCTTGATCTAGTGTTATATGTTGAATTTCATTTATAATTTTAAATTGATTATCTTTAAGTTTTTCATTAAGTTTCTTTAATAACTTAATTAATTTATTATTTTATTATATTATTATTTGTAGTAGGGATGTAAGAAAAATTGATAAAATCGAGCCAGCTGATCGAAACCGACTGAAATTTAACTTTTCAGTCTGTTTTTCATAATATATGGTCAGTTTCAGTTTTGAAACTTTTTATACTGATGCAAACTGAACCAACCGAATATTATATTTAAATATTTTATATTATAATTTCTTGAACATTATATGAGAAGTAACTAATATGATACATTTTTGTGATAAAAATTAGGGAGAAAAAATTTATATAGCAATTTTCATATATTTTCTTCATTTATTTTCAATATAAACTTCTATAATCTACTATAAAACCTTTTAAAATTTCATGTAAAATTCTCTTCTATATCAAACCAACAAAATCGATAAAACCAAACCGTAGCATACGGTCCGTATCTGTTTCTCAATCATAAAAACCGAAATGATCGGTTCAGTACTAAATATACTCTTAACATTGACCGAACCGAACCATTTACACCTCTAATTTGTAGTGAAGTGCTATTATTTAAATTATCTGATTCTACTTCTAGTATATCTAATTTTTATATAATTTTATTGGCAATGTTGAAAAAGTAGGTTCTGATACTAATTTAAACACATATCGAAATAAAACACTTTTTAAAAACATGATATAAATTTAAGGTTTTTCTAGAATGAAATCTTAATTACATAAGATTCTTTATTAATTTAACTTATGAACTTATATTTTATTTTTGTAATCCTTTTAGGAATTAAATAGATTTGAACTAAATATTTTATGAACTTGATAGATTCAATCAATGGCTTAAGAATTAAATAAATTTTGATTTACATATTTAGCGACTTAGTAGACTTAATAGATAGCTTAGAGACTAAATAGATAATTTGACAATAGTTCAAGAGTTGAAAGTGAAATTAACCCTTTATATATGATGTATTAGATTTCTATTATAAAATAGGGCAAAATACATTTTAATTTCTTGTGGTTTGAGATCAAAGAACTTTACTCTCCTATCGTTCAAATATAATCAGAAAGTACCCATGTGATTTTGGACCAAAGTGTAATTATTAACACTGTTAACTATGTATGTAAAATTACTATAAGGACCTGTGCAATACTAAGTCCCAGAAAGTGTTTCTATGGACAAAAAAGTTATATCAATTTGTAACTGAAAGTTGGTTCTGTCATAACTGTCGCAAAAAAAGGGGTTTTGTGATGATTTTATGATTCTATTGCTAAAAAATGATAATTAGTGATTTTTTTGTGACAGTTTTCCAAATCTATCATTAAAAAGTGACAATTTGTCCTTTTTTATGATGAATTAATTTCAACTGTTACTAAAAACTAACAATTAGTGATTTTTTTTTTTTTTATAAAAATGTTGCTAAAAAAAAATACAATTTTGTGATAACAATTAAAAGTGAATTTGACGTTTTGGTGTACCCAAAAGTTCAGGAAATTTATTGGTATACCCATCTTTCTAATAGAACTTTTTAGTCATTCCTTCTTAAAATGGTTTAAAAAAAAAAAAGAAAAGAGAGTAAACTACCAATACAGTTAGACTTAATTCTCATCAAGTCCTATTGAAAATAAGTCCTAATAAAATCATCGCTAAATAAAAATAATTTTTTGTGACGATATTTTTTGCATATATTGCTAAAAATTGACAATTAGTGACTTTTTTGTCATAATTGTTATAAATTGTCGCTAAAATTTACAATTAGTGACTTTTTTGTGACAATTTTTAAACTGTGGTTGAAATTAAAATTTTGCTACTTTTTTGTGACGATTTTTTTTAAACTACCGCTAAAACTTATAATTAATGACACTTTTGTGACAATTTTCAACCTGTCACTGAAAATTAATAATTATTAACATTTTTTAATACAGTTTGATGAAAACACCATTAATTATCACAGGACCTATTGGATAATAAGTCCATCTATTAAGATCTGCAAGTAAGTCTATAATAATAATAATAATAATAGGGTAAATTACACTGATGCCCCTGAGGTTTTGTCTAATTACATCTTACCCCCCTGATGTTCTGGAAACTATATTTCTACCCTTATGGTTAATAGTCTCATTTCACAAACCCCTTGCTTATATAAAAGACAACAACTCTTAATAGAGGAAATTATATTGAAAAAAAAAAGAAAAAGAAAAAAGTAAAGCAAATGAAAAATAAAAAATAAAAAAATAGAGGAAGTAAAGTAAAGCAAAACAAGTAAAGAGAGAGTGCTTGAGTTCAATATTTTTATTGTCTAAATAATTACAATGATAGATGATTAGTGTAATTTCTCAAAGGAATGATATCTATTGAATTCAAATATAGTTTACCCAAAAAAGTATCATTACTACTCGGGCCTGGTCTAAGATGTGTTGTTGCTTACTTCGGCCCGTCAATCTACCAAAGAAAATGATAATGGCCCAAAACTTTTACTTTGCCCCAAGAGTTAGGCTCCAACTTGGTGTTCAACCCAAGCCCTTCATCTGCATAACAAACTGGATCCATAATCGTTGGGAGAAATTTGCGAACCGGATCGTAGAATAAAATTGAGAATAATAAAATTTTACTTTTTAATGCAAACTAAACATGAAAACTATCAATAATTATAATTTATGTGAAATATTTTTAAAATCTTTAATAGTGTATTTGGTTGGGAGATTTGAAGAGGAATTTGAAAATAGAAAAGGAAAAGTTAGGTGAAATGTGAATAAAATATACCTATATTTCAACTAATTTTACACATATTTTCCATTTCTCTTTCCAAACTTACATTTCACCTAATTTCACATATTTTTTCTTTTTTTTTCTAAATTCCTCCCTAAATCCCCTAACCAAACACAGTATAAAGAAAACTCATAATTTTGATATAACTCATAATTTTGATAAATGAAATGTTTGAAGAGGGAGTTTATAATATCTATATACATGCATGTATAAGAAATTAGAAATTAATAATAAGAAAAACATTTGGCAGGACTAGGATTATTGTAGAATCGAAACTGTAGTGTAATTTTACAAAATTTTATAACTAAGATTATAGTTATTAATTATATAAAATTTAAGATTCTAAAGTAATCTGAATTGCGATTTTGATAATCGTGGACACTGTTGAATTGTATTAGCTAAGGAAATAGCTCCCCTCAAGACTCTATTTTGTGGGCTCTATGAGGCCTGCAAGTGTGATCCTAACCATTTATCTCGTAAGTCTTTAAGAGAAGAACATATATGTAAAAAAACTAACTTGACTGCAAATTAATTGATACATTGGGGACCTGTTTAGTAATCATTTCGTTTTCAGTTTATATTAACAAAAATTTAAAAAGTTGTCATAAAAACTTGTTTGATAATTTTTTTGATTTATAAATGGTTGTCTTAGTTTATAAATTTGAGGAAAAAACGTAAACTCAAAAAATGAGTTTACGTTAGTTTTTAAACAGAAATTTAAAATTTTGACTAATAATTTTTTTTTCAAATAATTTTTTCTTCAATTAATTTTTCTCCAATTAATTTTTTCTTCAATTAATTTTATTTTTCAATTATAATGTGTATGATCCCATTGTCATAAATAATAAAAAATAAATATAAATATTTTAGGCTTGAACAAATATATTTTTTAGTTTATGTTTTTAAAATTTTTCAAACATTTTGTTCAAACTAAACGCGTTTGTAGTTTAATGTTTTTCTAAAAATAAACAAAAACCAATTTATAAAATTTTTGTAAACATAAACCAAAAACATAAATATTACCGAGTACTACCTAATTAATCGTGTTTTACTTTATAAAATGGATGGTAAATATGATTTTAAATTAAAATCATCAATTTTATAAAATAAAATACAATAAATTAATATGTTTATCGATATCCAATCAATCAAATTAATTTTTTTGCACATATGTTCTTCTCAATCTTAACAATTCCCCCACAATTGAAATTGATTGTACAGTTGTAATCGCGTGATTAAATTACTTTTGTTATTATTAAAAGAACACTTGAATTAAAAGTCTAATTTTAAAAATTTTAAGGCAATATAGCCCCAACTTTATTCTTCTGGGATTGCAAGGATATCAACAATTTAAAGGATTATGGGGTGTTTTGGAAACTTGACTTTCAGCCACTTTTTTTGATTTTTAGCAAAATTTAAAAGTTGGCATTTTTATATTTTTTTCATTTGGAAAGTTGGTTTGTAGCCATTGATAAAATTACAATTCTACCCCTCATGGGTCAAAATGTGTTATCTATCTATTTATTATTATTGCCTACTACCACCGACGAATTTTTCAACAACTTTTATGGCATTAGCAAATTTTTGATGACATGTTGGTAGCGGTGGTTGACAGCAATGTTTTCAAACCCGGACCGGACCAGCCGGTCGGACCAGTTGGACCTGGCCTTGTTCCGGTCCGGTCAACCTCCTAAACCCGAAGTGGAATCAAAACTGGTGAAAACCGGTGACGGGTCGGAGGGTCCGACCGATTTTTTTTTTTTATCCTTTTTTTTTTTATTCTTTTCTTTCTTTCTTTCTTATATATTTATATATATATAAATATATTTCAAAATTTTGACTAAAATTTTTTATTTCAAGAGTCTCTTTTCATAAGGAAAAGTCTCATTGAAAGCTTGAGAAGATTATAAAAGTCTATTCTTATTTATAGGAAAAGATTTTTCAAAGAGAACCTACAAAATTTTATGTGGGATTCAATCAATTTATTTGAAACATATTGATTAGAGAGAGGGTTGAAAATTTTATTTCCTTCCAAAATTAAATCTACCATTCAATCAATTTGTTTGAAGGGAATGTTTAAAAATTTTAATTTCTTTAAAATAAGTGACTTTTTTATTTATTTATCAATTATGACTTTATTAAATATTATTAATAAATACTATGCAACAATTTTTATTTTTATTTGATTATTTATATATATTTTTATTTATTTATAATTTATAGTTATATTTTTTAATTATATAATATTAATTATGACGTCACGGTTCGACCGCTTTGACCCGACGGTTGAACCGGTGACCCGTCCACCCGGTCCCTTTTCCAGTTTGCTCACCGGTCCGATTTTGAAAACATTGGTTGACAGTAGTCGACCGTGGTGATGTAATTTGGGGTGTCCTAAATAAATGCACTTTTTGTCTTTTTAGACTAAAAAGTTGAGGAAAAAAATATAGATGTTTGGGTTAACTTTTTCGCTTTTTATGAAAAAATGTGTATTAAAAAATTGTATAAATTAGTGTATAGGAGAAGGTTGTGATGGAAGTGATGGAATAGCTGTACAGTGAGGGATAGTGGGTGCAGTGTGGGGGGAGGGGAGATGATTCCCTACTTTTCGGGCAGTGAATTTAAGGTGTTGTTCGGCCCGTGAGGGCCTACCACGGGTCCCGTTTTGCTAATCGAAACCGTTTGATGTGTAGAACTCGTTGAGTACTATATGCTTAAAAAAAATCATGTTGATCGGATATCGATAGCTATCTGATCGGATTAGTTTTTTTTCAACCGTTAACTATAACACCATCCATTTAATAAATTTTAACTGATTTGATCATATAGTTACCAATATCCGATTAATGTGATTTTTGACAAGTATATAATACTCGACGAGTTCTATACATTAAATGGTTCAGATTATTAAAACGGGACTCGTGATGGCCCCCACTAGCCGAACAACACTGCGTTATGTGTATACCTAAATAAGTGCAATTTTTCCCACAGCAATGCTCCGCCTGCTCTGTCGTTATGATTGTTTGAAAAGGAAGATTATGTAAAATTAATTTTTTAATATTTTTTTAGGTGAATAGTGATAACTTTTTAACTTTTTGAATAATTTTTTGACTTTTTAACTTTTTCTGGAGTACCCAAACTAGGCCTTAATGTTATTATTATATCATATTAGACTTGATGTTATTACTAGCTCATATGTTATTATTATATTGATTAATGAATCTAGGGCAAATTACAAACAACCCCCTCGAGGTTTGGTAAAAATACAGATTCTCTCTTGAGGTTTAAGAAATTACATCCCGCTCCCTGAGGTTTATATTTTCATAACAAATTGTCTCCTGAGATTTTTATTTTCATACAGATTCCCTCCTAATTTCTCCTAATTTGTTATAAAAATTTGACCTTCAAGGGGTAATTTGTAATTTCTCAAACCTCAAGGAGAAATCTGTATTTTCACCAAACCTCGAGGGGGGGTGTTTGTAATTTGCCCATGAATCTATCACTAACACTTCATATTTTACACCTGATATCATCATCTAATCATAAATTATTGTAGAAATATAATATAATTTACAATGCAAATGTGTGAATTAATAAGTTGAATTATAATCACCTCCTGTTTTTGGATCAAAATCAACTTAAATTAAAAAAAAAAAAAGAAGAAAAAAAGAAAACAACATATTAGGTCTAAAACTACCACACCAACACATTTAACGTTAAATTTTAGCACACATTATCTACACTTCCTTGAGATTTAGTTAAATTATAGATTTCCTTTGAGGTTTAGAAATTACATCCCTTCCCGAGATTTATATTTACATAACAATTTACCCCTCTTGTTGTTAAGTAAACGTTAGAAATTATTTTTGACGAACAATATTACCCCTGGTACCTTTCTAAAGTATTGAACAACTTGATTCAATCTAAAATCCTTTTAATAAGCCAACAAAATTCACAAAAGAATTACGGTAGATGGAAAAATAATAATTTTTTTGAATATTTTTTTAAATTTAAAATTTTTTTGGATCGTCCATATATATTGAAATCATAACAAATTATTTGGTCAATACTTAAAAAATAATAAAATATTTTTTTTCAAAAAAGTAAAAAATAAAAAATATTTTTCTTTGAAAATAAAAAATATATATATATATTTTTAAAAAAATAAAAAATATATATATATATTTTTAAAAAATAATAAATAAAAAATTATTTAAAGAACAAAATAAAAAAATATTTTTTTTGAATTTGTTTTTTTTATAAATGGAGTTCTGTAAATAGTTTTGAAAAGAATTTAGTTATGAATTTTGAAATTTTTTGATTCAAATCATGATTTGAAGTCTAAACCAAATGCTACTTAAGTTTTTGGAGCCATGTTTGATTTGTTGATTAGAAAAAAATTTCAGAATATTTTTTTGAAAAAATGGAAACTAATTTAATAAAAATATATTTAATTTGCAAAAATTATTTCTAACCTCTCAAAAAATATATATATATAAAATGATAATTATTTTTTATTTTTTATTTCTTAACCAAATTAATTTTTAATTTTTTTAAAAAGAATTCTAAAAGAAGTATTGACATGACATATTAATCAAATATTATCATTTATCTACATAACATAGTTAGAGGCATTTTAATCAATTTACTATTTCTGTCAATGGCGTTAATTGCTATAAGAAGAAATATAATTTTTAAAAACTCAAAAAAAAATTTATAATTTAACTAAACCTGAAGTTGGTGTAAATAATTTGCCCTAAATTTTACTAACGTTCGCTTTGGCTCCGAACCTGTTCCCTCGACCGTTACTCTGAGCCTACTTTCAAAATTTCAAACTATTTCCGCTCACGGTCACCTCAAGACCACTTCCTCTCCCCAAAATTCTCCTCTCTCTCTCTCTCTCTCTCTCTCTCTCTCACACACACACACACAGAGGTGAAGAAGAAACCCAGAAATGGTTTCGAAGACAATCAAGAAAACCCCTACAAAACAAACCAAAGACAGGCGGAGCCACCGCCGGAAAAAGTCCCCAATCGAGAGCGTCTCCACCATCGTGGTCGCCTCCATCCACAGCTGCCACCGCCGCCTCATCAAAATCTTCTCAAAACTCGCCCGAATCAGCACCCCCACCAAGAACAAAAACAAAAACAAAAACCCCAAAAAACAGGGCTACCACATCCTCCACCAAATCCCCTCCATCCACCACCACCTCCTCAACACCCCCCGCCGATCTCTCTTCTCCCCCACAGCCAACAACCACCTCCTTCCACCGTCAATTTCACCAGAAAAACCAACCATCGTTCTCGATCTCGACGAGACCCTAGTCCATTCCAAGCCCGACCCACCACCTGAGAATTACCATTTCGTTGTCCGACCAGTAATCGACGGAACGAAAGCCGATTTCTATGTCTTGAAACGCCCATTTGTTGATGAATTGCTCGAATTTCTCAGCCAGAAGTTCGAAATTGTGGTTTTCACAGCTGGGTTAGAGGAGTACGCTTCGCTGGTGCTGGATCGGCTGGACCGGAAAAGGGTGATTAGGCACCGGTTGTATCGGGACTCGTGCCGGGAAGTTGATGGGAAGTTGGTGAAGGATCTGGGGTCGTTGGGGAGAGATTTGAGGAAGGTGGTGATTGTTGATGATAACCCGAATTCGTATTCGTTGCAGACTGAAAATGCGATTCCGATTCTGCCATTTACGAGTGATCTGTGTGATGGGGAGCTGAGGAGGTTGATGGAGTTCTTTGAGGGGTCTGATGGGTTTGAAGACATGAGAGATGCTGTGAAGAAATATGTTGCTGAAGGAAAACAAGAAAACAAATTATCAATGTAATTTTTTTTTTAAAATTTTTAATTGTTGTTTGTTTGGTTAATCTTTTGGTAGAAAGTACTTTGTTAAACAAATTATGTTCAATTTAAAGCAGATTGTTGGTTTTCGAAATTATCTTAGAGATGCATTTAGTTGGAATGATTGAGATTAATTTTAGGTTTCATCTAACCGTATAAATGGTTTATTGAACTCACAAAATCCAGCTCAAAAAGTGTCAATTTCAATTATCCCAAATCTTGCCTCAAATCTCCCCAAGCCCAAATCTTTGCAACAAACCTCTCTCGCCCAATCCAAAGCTCTATTCCAGAATGACTTTTCAAATCTTAACCTAAAATTCTTGAATTTTTACATTTTAAAATGATTAAAAAATGTCATACTCAAATTCTATTGGATTATATTTCATTTATCTATATAACAAAGTAGCTTGGTTTTGGAATGGTTGAGATTAATTTTAGGTTTGATCCAATAGTATATGGTTTATTGAACTCACAAAATCCCGCCCAAAAGTGTCAATTTCCGGTATTCCCAAATCTAATCCCAAATCCCTATTGTCTTTGTTTCACAACAATTTTTCAAATGTCAACCTAAAATTCTTGAATGTTTACATTTTAAAATGATTAAAAATTATCATACTCAATTTCTATTGGATCGTATTTCATTTATTCAAAGAAAAATTAGAAGAAGAAGCAATCAGATAAGTGTTAGCTTTTTTAATAAATAAAAAAATTACAAAATGAAATAACAAATAGAGTGAAGCACCGATAAATCTCAAAATGCAATCTCGTGAACTTTTTAGTCCTTTATTTTTTCTTATGAACCCAAAAGTCTCATTAAAATGAAAATTACACAAAAGGATTGTCACTTGCACATTTGGGATTAATTTTTTAGGAATAAAAGCAGGTTTTTCGAAATGTGAACTTGCACATTTTGACAATCCGCACTACAAAAGTTTTGCATTTTCCTTTCTTCTGAAACAAATCACACATTACGAATAAGAATGTAACAATCCAATAACGTAACAATCTAATATAACACACTAAAAAACTCTATAGTGTACTTTTTTCAAATATAACAATGTAACACTCCAATGTAATATACAAACAAAACTCCTTAATGTACTTTTTTTGTCTATACCTATAAAGTAGGATATTCATTATCTATCTATATTTATTTCCTCTATTTGTAACTATATTTTTTCTTTATATGAAAATAATTTCTGTCTGTTAGATGCAGTTATTTTTTTCTCATTGTTTGTAATCAAGAATCGTAAGGCTGTAATTCATCCTATTAATGCTATCCAAACACATGCAGTATTAGTATAGTAAATCCATCCTTCTCTAAATTCTAGCTATCATCAGTAGTAATGTTGTTGTTACTCATGGAATACACAAACCTAATGTATGGTGAGACTGGAATTGGTTTATTAAATTCGGTTAGGAACACCACTGGTCGAATTCAAGTGCATGTTTGAATTTTGTGAATTTTTTTATTGATTTTATTTTATTATTATTATTTTCTTTTTACTAGCATTGGTTTTATTTTATGTTGAAGATTCTTAATCCTTTACATATGTTTATATATTTTTTGAGTTTTTGTCGTTTTTAATAAAAATAGAACAACTCCAATTCGTAGCTCGACTTCGGAGGCTCGAATTTGGCTCGAATTCGGAGAAGAAGAAGAAGAGAAGAAGAAAAAGGAGGAAGGAGGAGGAAGGAAGAGAACTGGAGGGGAGGGGGCCATCAAAATCGGGCTGGAGGAGGCGGGGCCGCAGGCCGGGCTGCGCGGGGCTGCGACGATCGGAACTGCTGCAACGATCCGAGATGCTGCGACGATCGGCGGCGGTGGAGGCACAGGGAGGGGCCCTTCTCTCCTCTCCTCTCTCTTTCTCCCTCTCTCCTCCTCTTCCCATCTGTTCTTCTCCTGTGTTCAACGAAGAAGAAGAAGAAAAGAAAGAAAGAAAAGGAAGAGAAAGAAAAGGAAGAAAAAAAAAAAATCGAAGCCCAAAACGATGTCATTTTGGGCTTCGAGCCAAATTCGGGCCACCGAATTCGAACTACCAGTCATTTTTCAAAATAGAAAATACATGAATCCGTAAATAAGAAAGAAAGATTGAAATGGAAGAATGGTGAGTGGCGCAAATGATATCCGAACATTAAAAGCTCTTTCTATTTTGGTAGATTTTTTGACAGTCCTTTTTTTTCCCCCCCTAAAATTATGGGTTCGTTTGGTTTGAATTTCCCAAAAAATTTTGGGAAAATTTCTCTACAAATGAATTTTCAGAAAAACTCAAACCAAACAAATTTTCCCAAAAAAATTTCCCAAAACTTGTAAACAAAACAAGTTTTCCAAACAAATCTCTCTCTCATACACATCAAATCAATCACTTTTTCCAAAACTCTCTCTTAAAATAATTTTTCAAAACATTTTTCCAAAAAAACCAAACCAAACAACTTTCGTACTTTTTATCTCCCAAACTCATTTCCCAAACTCAAACCAAATATATTTTGTAAATTTTTTGAATGGATGATTTATAATACTCTATGGAATGGATAGATAATACCATATTTTCAAAAGGGCACATAGAATAAGAGAGTCATATTTTCCCCTTAATTTCTATTGTTAGGAAGACGAGCAACCTTGGTGTTAAGATGCGTTAGAGGATTTACAAAGATAATTGAATTTTGGAAAAGATACTGTACGGGGAGCAAATATTCCGGCAAGCCCGTACTCCTTTCTTCCAAGCTTCGTTTCTGTCCGACCACCTGCGAGCACAACGGCGGTGAGCTACCCGGCGGTGTGTGGCCGGAAAATCCCTCCAACGATCAAGTTAGCACACATCTTGGGATAGAGAGAGAAAGAGGAGAGAGTTGAGTGTAAGTATTTCTCTTACCAAATGTTTATCTCCCTGGGTATGGGGGGGCGCAGACAAGCTTATATACCTTCTGCGCCTCAAATCTACTCCCAATGATCTCTTGACACGTGGTACTGCTATCCCATCTGTCAGCACAAATCTCGCTAAACATCACCTAACCCAACTGCCTGCCCACCCTACTGGGAGCTCGGCAGCCGGGCAGCATCATCTCGGCTATCAACGGCCATGCATCACTTCATGCCCAAGTACTCTTGTATCCGGGCTCACTTCCAGCCGTGCTCGGCTATATTCCAGTGAAGCCGAGCTTGAGATTAGTCATACCGGTCAACCAAAGACCTTCCCGTCGAGCTCCAGGCACGAACCTCCCTGCCGAGCTAAGGATGCGTGCCTTACAACCGAGCAACGCACGAACCATGGGGCCCTCGCTTGGCTGAACGCATACCTGACCGGCCTACTTGTCAACAAGATCAGGTAGCTCGGTCCCACAAGGAATTCGCCATTACCGAGCAAAACCACGGCCCAATTTTGAAGCCAAATACCTCGGCCCAAACTCAAATCATAAATCTCCCTCTCAATTGCCCCTTAATTCCATCCGCGCTAGCGTGACCGGGATTACCTGCCCAGACCGGTGTACCACTTCCTCGGTCCTCAGCTTGCAAGAGGTCAACCGGGCTGATTTTTCGTATTTGGTTTCTCGCTCTGCTCAGTCGACACCTCGTCTGACCCTCCTGCCTCTTCAACTCTGACGCTGCCATTAAGGGGGACACGTGTCAACCTCCCATTGGCCCTCGAGCAGCCAACCCAGCCGTCCCCTCGAATTCAAATTCTTGGCAGTTCTTCTGGCCTATATACATGCCCAGTCCACCTTCATTCCAACCTTACTGAATCTCTTTCTTTCTTCTCGATCTAGAGCTCCTGCCCCTCATCACCGTCATTGCTGAGTTCGTGTTCGAAGAGGAAGCCGCTGCCCTTTACTGGTAAGTCCTCAAACCCTTGTTATTGCTATCTTTATTCACTATTTCTTCACTTTAGGGCACAAAATCCATAGGTTTTAGGACACGCCCCTCCCAAACTCTTAACTTGACCCTATTTCCTTCAAAGTTCTTCAAGCTGTTCTTCATTTTTCCTGAAGAACACTGAAGATCTGGGGCGGACCGGGCTCCAGGTCTTCATTTGATCCACAAAGTCAATCTGATCGAGCAAATAACTTGTTTGCCTCAACCTTAGTAAAAACCGGGATAGCAAAAGAACTTGGCCCCTCGACCGGGCTAACATCTGGTCCGCTTGGGCGACCGAGATCCTACATTAGCCTTTATGACCGAGGTGGTTTGGCACTCTTCATGACCGAGCTAAAGTCAAGCTCACTTCGCGCGACCGCGCTCCCTCTTACACTTGCCATCCTTTTTCCTACAGAGTCCAAGGGGACCACTGACAATTATCAAGGCACTCAAAGACCGAGCAACCATCAATCACCTGACAGTGCCAAACCTCTTCAGCCGAGCTAGATTAGCCGGTTTCACATGGGGAAATTTTGTTTCCTCGTCGACACTCCGGCTACGTTGGCTGCGTTCAGGGAGGAGTATGGCATCCCGACCAATGTTCACTTAGAGCTTGCCGAATTTGAGACAACCCCCTGGGGCAGATTAGATCAATGCCCCTTTACCGTGCTGTCCATCATTGAAGGAGGCCTCCGCTTCCCGGTCAACCCATTGATGACCGAATTTTTGCACCGGACCGGGCTAGCACCCACCCAAGTCTCAACCAACACCTACCGAATAATCAATGGCGTGCACGAGTTAAACAATTGACTAGGCACAAATTTAGGTTTAGCCGAGATACTGTGACAATACACCCTTGGGCACACCGGCGATGGTCTCGCCTATTATTTAAAGATTAGGCCGGGCAAAGAGAAAATAGTGAAAGGCACCCCAGACAAGGACTTGCACGATGACGACTTCTTCTGGGTGTCTGGCAACTACGAAACAGCCGACGTGCCGGGCTGGCGCATTAGTAAAAATTTCGGCGAGACATATAAGCCGTGCTAACTTGCCCGGTCGCTCTGTTTCTCTACACTAATCTGTACTTAACGTTTTTCTGTTTCCTTTGCAGCGATTCAAGCCTTGCAAGCCAACTACCAATATCCCAACGTAGAAGCCAACCGGACCGTGCTCCGCTACTGTCACCGCGATTGCAACGAGTTGCTCGGCTATACTCCAACATACCGGTACTCAGCCCCACGCCGGAGTAAGGTCACAGACTTTCTCCGTGCTCCATCACCTCCTCCAGACCCAACTCTACCGGACGTGCCACTAATCAGGTTGACCGAAGAGCAAGAGATGGCGAAACGAAGCCGCATCAAAAACCTCCTCACAGCCACTTCAGCCGAGATATGGAGCATCGTAACCCGTTCGCCAGCTGCCGGTCAATCCAGCGGCCCCGTGGTTGCCTTGGCATCTCCAGCCGCTGGGCAAGCCAGACAAGAAACCCGCCGAGCCGGCAAAAGACCTCGCGCAGATCCATCTGTCGAGCTGGTTGCCGAGCTAACCACCGAGCAGCCCGCCGTCACCATCGACCCCATACCAGCATGGCGACCGCAGCTAAAACACCGGGGCAAAGACATCCCGACTAACGCTTCCGTCAAGGGCGATAAGGAGCACTTGCTCGCCTTCGACCTTTCAAAGGCCCTTCTGCTGCCGAGCGACATGGTTGGCAGCGACCACGTCCTTGACACCCGGTTGGTGAAATCAGCCGTGAAGTCCATGACCAGGGTAAGAATCTCAATCTTCTACTCAAATTTTTACATGTGTTTGCACGGTTTCTTCTCTGATCAAATTTTCTTCTTGCAGGCCATCCAAAAGCAACACTTGGTCATGGAGCGCATACATTAGCTGCGGTAAAAGGCGAATGACACCGCCAGCCAAGCCCGAAGCCTTCAAACCGAGCTCAGCCGAGCAAAATCTTCACTTCAAATAGCTAATGCTGACAACAACAGGTTGCTCAGCCAGCTTGATGAAGCCGAGAAGAAGAGAGACGAGCTCCAGGACAAGCTGGATGCACTCAAAAAGTTGAGGGAGAAGGAATGCGAAGACGCCAACAACGCTGGCTTTAAGGAAGCTGATGACAGCTACAAGAAGCAGGTCTTCGCCACTCAAGACATTTATTTCAAGGCAGGTTGGAAGTCTGCCTGCCAGCAGCTCGGTCAAGGTTCTGACACCGACGTGTTTGCCTCTCCATCGGCTGCCTTCCTACTGACCTATCTCGTGCCATACGCCAACGACATTTTCAGCACGTTGCAGGCCGAGGCCGAGGAAGGACTTGAAGAAGAGGCCGAGGCAGACGCCGAGGGAGAAGACCGCGAAGAGCAAGAGCAGCTCAGCCAGACTCTGACCGATGTACAAGACCAATCTCCAACAGTCAACTTGGAGACAACCGAGGATGAATTCCCCAACCTCTCCCCCTTAGTTTAGTTTTCTTTTTGTTTTGCTTTTGGCTTTTTGTAACCGGGCTGTCAGCCCCACCTCTTGTACTCATTTTTGATCAATGAAAATGCTAAATTTCATCAAGTGTTTGAGCGGTATTCATGCCTCATAACTTCAGCCGAACAAAATACCTCGGCAAGACGAACCACATTAACTCACATAACCGAAACAAACCATCTCGGTGGTACTCCCAGAGTTGAACAAAGCATCAGCTCTTTAAACAACCGTAATAAACACCTTGGCTAAGAATAATTAAGTTGAACAAAACATCAACCTTGAACCGGAGTAAACATCTCGGTTGAGACGAACTAAATTGAGCACATCAACTTCTTTGAACCGGAATAAACCATTTCGGTTGAGAATACCTAAGTTGAACAAAACATCAACTCTTTCAACCGGAATAAACCATCTCGGTTGAGAATACCTAAGTTGAACAAAACATCAACTTTTAACCGGAGTAAACATCTCGGTGGTGACCAACTAAGTTGAGCAAAACATCAACTCCTTCAACCGGAATAAATCATCTCGGTTGAGAATACCTAAGTTGAGCAAAACATCAACTTTCAACCGGAGTAAGCATCTGGGTTGAGACGAACTAAGTTGAGCAAAACATCAACTCTTTTAACCGGAATAAATCATCTCGGTTGAGAATACCTAAGTTGAACAAAACATCAACTTTCAATCGGAGTAAGCATCTTGGTTTTTACATCAAAACAACAATCTGAATGCCAAAGCAAAAAAGACACTTCTATATATTGACAAAAAGAATGTTACATGAAGTGTAATGCAAAAAATTCCTTTGCATAAAAAAAAAGAAAGCAAAAGGTAGAAATAATACAGATTGAGATTGGCTGCATTCCATGGCCGGGGAATTCCCCTACCGTCCAAGTCTTCCAAGTGGTATGCCCCCTTGCCCACCAGACCGGTTATCTTGTAGGGTCCTTCCCAATTTGCCCCTAGCTTGCCTTCTCCTGGCACCAGGGTATTGCCCATGACTTTCCTCAAGACCCAATCACCTACTTTGAACGGTCTCGGGTGCACCGTTTTGTTGTATTTCCTTGAAAGCTCTTGTTGGTAGGCGGCCACGTAGATGAGAGCCTTTTCCCAACGCTCTTCCACTAGATCCAGTCCCAGGGCAATGGCCTCGGCGTTCAGCTCGGGCTCAAAACTTTCGCTTCTAAGGGTGGGCATGCCAACTTCCAAAGGTATGACCGCCTCCATGCCATAAGCCAAAGCAAATGGAGTTTCCCCGGTAGACCGGCGAGGGGTTGTTCGGTATGCCCAAAGGATGCTGGGGAGTTCCTCAGCCCACTTTCCCTTTGCCTTCTCCAGCCGTTTCTTCAACCCATCAAGTATGGTCTTGTTTGACGCCTCGGCCTGACCATTAGACTGCGGGTAAGCCGGAGTAGAGTTGTAGAATTCAATCTTTAAATCTTCACAAAACCCTCTGAATAGGCGACCGTCAAACTGGGTGCCATTATCAGAAATCAGAATTTTGGGGACGCCAAACCGCGTGACCACATTCTGCCAAACAAACCGTTTCACGTCTTTCTCCTTGATTGTTGCCAAAGGTTCAGCTTCAACCCATTTGGTGAAGTAGTCGGTGGCCGCGATGAAGAACTTTCAGTTGCCTGGTGCTGTTGGGAGTGGCCCCACGATATCTAGCCCCCACATCGCAAAGGGCCAAGGGCTGGTGAGGGGAAGAAGTTCCCTGGCTGGCTGGTGGATCTGATGAGCAAACTTCTGGCACTTCTCACACTTGCGAACATACTTCTGTGCATCGGCCTGCATGTACGGCCACCAGTAGCCTTGTGAAATAGCTCGGTGGGCCAAGGACCTGCCCTCTATATGACTGCCATAGATACCTTCATGAATTTCGTACAGGAAGGCCTCCACGCTGCTCGGGTGCACACATTTCAGATAGGGACCGGTGACAGACTTCTTGTATAAAGTGCCGGACGGAGAGAGCCAAAACCGCTCTGACTTCACCCGCACTTTATGGGCTTCCTTCTTGTCGGCTGGAAGGGTCCATTCTCTGAGAAAAAGTATGATAGGGTCCATCCAAGAGGGCCCTAGCTCGGCGCAGAGTACTTCTGTCTGCCCGGTCGCTTCAATACTGGGTCTTGGAAGGAATTCAATCAAAAGAGGGTTAGGTGATGAGCTACCGACCATGGAAGCCAGTCCGGCCAACTCATCCGCTCGGCTGTTTTCTTCTCGGCCAATCTGTTGGACCCTGATCGCCTGAAATCGCTTGATGTGGTCTCTGACCAATGCTTGGTACTTCACCATTCTGTTATCCTTTGCTTCGTATACCCCAGAAACTTGGTTAACCACAAGCTGGGAATCACTGCAAACCATTAGCTTGGATGCTTGCATCTGAAGCGCGCTTTTAAGCCCGACCAATAGCGCCTCGTACTCGACCTCGTTGTTGGATGTTGGAAAGCCAAGCGTGATAAAGTGTTCAATAGTCAGACCATCTGGCGAGATCAGAACTATACCTAGCCCGGCACCGTGACGGTTCGAAGCTCCATCAACAAAAAGTTTCCACATCTCCCCTACAAAGAGATTCCAGCATTCAGAAGGGTCCTGAGAGGCTTGAAGGTTGATGGGATCATGGCTGCTCAGCTTTTCGGTTCCAGGCTCTGTTCTGAGCGGCTCCATTACAGCCCCCCCTGGCGATTCGGTACCGGACTCAGCAAGTTGATCCGAAATGCCCAAGTCCGTAGACGAATCGCTAGGTTGCGATATTGTGCCGGCCGCAGTCTCTGTGCTGTGTGGTTCCACTTCTTCCCCCCTAGGTGATGCGGTACCGGACAGAGTAGGTTGATCGGTGTTGCCCAACTCCGTCATCGCATCACCGGGTTGTAGAATCGTACTAACTGAAGGTGCCTCGGCGGGGCGCGCAAGTTCCGCGTCGCCAATTCCCCCAAGCTGTTGTGTTTCGGTCGGGCTTGCACTCTCCTCATCTACCGCGGCAATATCGACCGGGCATACCGGATGAGTTCCAAGTGAAAACTCAGTGACGAAATCGGCCAAGGTCTGGGCTTTTGTAGCAGTGCGCGGCTGGAACTTCACATCAAATTGTCCCAGTTCGACCGCCCACTTGAGAATTCGACCGGAAAAGTCTGCCCGTTCGAACAAAGCTTTAAGGGGGAACTCGGTCAGAACGATGATGGTATGGGTGTGGAAATAGTGCGCCAACTTTCTCGAAGCCATCATCAATGCCAACGCAAGCTTTTCTAACGGCAAGTATCTCGACTCTGCTGGTAACAAGGTTTTACTGACGTAGAAGATTAGGAGGTGCTTGATCCCTTCAGCTCGGACAAGCACTGCACTGACTGCATGTTATGAAACGGCCAAGTAAAGGTAGAGTTCCTCGCCGGGCTTCGGTGTTACCAATAGTGGTGCCGAAGACAGATACTCCTTGAGCTCGGCTAAAGCCCGGTCACACTCTTCATCCCATGAGAACTTTGATTTCAATGCCTGAAAGAAAGGGCGACAGCGATCTGATGACCGGCTTATAAATCGATTAAGCGCGGCGGCCATTCCAGCCAGATGCTGCACGTCCGTAGCTGAGCTAGGTTGTTTCAATTCTTGCACGACTTTGATCTGTGTGGGGTCTGCTTCGATACCTCGGTTCGTGACTAGGAATCCCCAAAAATTTTCCGGATCCCACGCCAAAGGCACACTTAGACGCATTCAGGCGTAACTTGTGCTTCTTGAGAATGGCAAACATCTCGGCTAAGTCGGACAAGTGGTCTTTTTGATGCCGGCTTTTAACCACCATATCATCAATATAAGCCTCCATTGTCTGGCCCAGCAAAGGAGCAAACATGTTGGTCACCATCCTCTGAAAAGTTGCCTCGGCGTTCTTTAAACCAAAAGACATGACTCGATAGCAGAAGAGTCCCCTTGGAGTCGTGAAGGAGGTGATCTCTCGGTCGGGTCCATGCATGGCAATCTGATGGTAGCCAATTGTACGGGAAACAAATATTCCGGCAAGCCCGTACTCCTTTCTTCCAAGTTCCGTTTATGTCCGACCACCTGCGAGCACAACGGCGGTGAGCTACCCGGCGGTGTGTGGCCGGAAAACCCCTCCGACAATCAAGTTAGCACACACCTTGGGATAGAGAGAGAAAGAGGAGAGAGTTGAGTGTAAGTATTTCTCTTACCAAATGTTTATCTCCCTGGGTATGGGGGGGCGCAGACAAGCTTATATACCTTCTACGCCTCAAATCTACTCCCAATGATCTCTTGACACGTGGTACTGTTATCTCATCTGTTAGCACAAATCTCGCTGAACATCACCTAACCCAACTGCCTGCCCACCCTACTGGGAGCTCGGCAGCCGGGCAGCATCATCTCGGCTATCTACGGCCATGTTTCACTTCATGCCCAAGTACTCCTGTATCCGGGCTCACTTCCAGCCGTGCTCGGCTATATTTCAGCGAAGCCGAGCTTGAGATTAGTCATACCGGTCAACCAAAGACCTTCCCGCTGAGCTTCAGGCACGAACCTCCCTGCCGAACTAAGGATGCGTGCCTTACAACCGAGCAACGTACGAACCATGGGGCCCTCGCTTGGCTGAACCCATACCTGACCGGCCTACTTGTCAACAAGATCAGGTAGCTCAGTCCCACAAGGAATTCGCCATTACCGAGCAAAACCATGGCCCAATTTTGAAGCCAAATACCTCAGCCCAAACTCAGATCATAAATCTCCCTCTCAGATACCAAGTGAGCTAACCAAAAAATTGAGAGAATATTAGATATCGCTGCCAATGTTATATCATGTTAATCTTGCCAAATAATTATTAAAATATATATATTGAATTTTGTTTTGGTTATTAATTTTGAATAATTGTTAAAGAAAATAACTAAGGTAAAACACTAATAAATCCCAAATAATGATCTTATAAACGTCCTCTTTTTTTTCTTATGGACCCAAACGTCCTCTTTTTTTTCTTATGGACCCAAATGTCCCCGTTCTAGTGTGAATTATATAAAGGCCAAGTATAATTGTGCGTTAAGGGACAAATGTAAGTTTTCTCATAATGTTGAAGTTACTAAATATAACACTTCAAAAAAAAAAACTCCTTAGTGTACTTTCTCAAATGTAATAATGTAACATTTCACAAAAACTCATTAGTATACTTTTTCCAAACGTAACATTTCAATAAATGTAACACTAAAAAATTCTTACTGTACTTTTCCCCCATTGTAACAGTCCAATTAATACACTAGAAAACTCCTTAGTGTACTTTTACCAAATATAGCACTCCAATCAATGTAACACACAAAAATTTCTTAGTATACTTTTTTCTAACCTTAACACTCCAATCTAATACACTAAAAAAAGTCCTTAATATATTTTTTTCAAACGTAACAACATAAAATTCAAAAAAAAAAAAAAAAAAAAACTCCTTAATGTATTTTTTCCAAATGTAACACTTCAATCAATGTAATAAGCAAAAACTCCTTCGTATACTTTTTTTAAGCATAGCACTCTAATGTAGCACTCTAATGCAACACTCCAATATTACACCAAAAAATCACACTAATATAAATGTAAATTTTCACACTTGCCAACCAACACTTCAATCACCAATCTTTCCAGAAAGAATCTTACCCACTTCGCTTTTCCATTCATATCCCAAAAATGAATTAGAAAATTAGAAAAATCAATCACAAATGGGCATTTACTTAAACTCAAATGACACTAAATAACTTTTCAAAACAAAAAGGACTAATTAGTTCATAAAAAAAACTCTTAAAACTAAATGGATCAATATTCTCCCATATGGAATTTATGGGTAAATTTTCCAAACAACTATATTGAAGTTTGTTTTGATTATTAATTATGAATAATTGATAAAGAAAATAGGGCAAAATCTATTTGATTTTCCTGTGGTATGACTCAATAGTACTTTACCCCCTATTGTTATGGGTTTTATCCTCTCATATAAGGAATTAGAATTCTGATTTCTTATGAATGGTTTAAAATTTTATTTTATTAGGAGTGCCTTTAAGGATGGGTCATTCGCTAGTACATATATAAAGTCTAAGACACACCTCACTTTTTTAATAAAAAAATAAAATAAAACAAAATATATCTGTAGGGAAAAATCTGTAACACTTTGCACTTCTTGGACTAGAGGGATTGCTCTTGACACTATTATTATTGTACTTGGAACCTCTTTGGTTTATTTTGGGATATTGATTGAGGTGGTATCATAATGGTAAAGTAAGATTGAACCAAAAACATTGATTTGGATAATTATCCCATAAGTAGTCTTCATTTTTTTGCCATTTTCTCTTTTCACACTTTGAATTTGGGTGTGAGACTAGAACCATTGGAAAGCTTGTTTCTAGGGCTTTGATTTAGACATAAGAACCACCTAAAACGGAGTTCGGACAAAGAAGTTATGCCTATTTGAAAATTGAGTACCTGTATTAGAAACAGGTTTGCTCGAGCGAACTTTTGATTACTCGACCGATATGCACGAATTTCAGAGATTCAGGGAGCTTTTTTTCACCGCTCAAGACAAGGTTTGACCGCTCGAGCGGACTATTCGATATTAAATACTTTTAAGTGAGTTTTTGGCCGAAAATCATTATTCTTTCTTCCTCTCCCCCATACCCAAAACCCTGCAGCTCCAAACACTTGATTTCTTCAATTTCTTCCTTAAATCCACCCCAGATCCTTCAAGAAAATTGAAGAACAAGTCTAGTTTGAGATATCTACCGATTGTTTCGCATTTTCGTTGAAATTTCAAGTGGGTTTCCATCTTAAGCTTCCATTCTTAAGGTAGGGGTATCTTTAACTTATTATATCTTTAATTTGAGACCCACATGTGGCAATTTAATTAGATATTCACCTTTGTAAATATACATATATATATATATGTATGGATTGTGTTTGCTAATGAATCATTTGGAAGGATGTGGGTAATAATTCGTGATTATAGAGGGAAGTATGTCTATTGTTGAGGATTAGTGTTGCTGATGATGGAAATTAGTCTCTAATTCATGAAAGAGACAAAACCTCTAATTGTCTACAAACCCTAGATTTGAAACTTGTTTAATAAAGAGGGGTTTTGCTCAATTGATTTTAAAAACATGAAATTGGGCATGTTTATTCGACTTTGAGGTTGAAATATGAATTATTGGATTGTTGTGATACTAATGTGTATGAATGGTTGGAAGAGTTAAAAGGGGGTTTTGCCCAATTGGCCTCTAGAACCAAAAATTAAGTGTATTTACATGACCTTGATGTTGAAAAGTTAGACTTTGAGACTTTTACACCAAAACTGGAGATGATGATGGCTATGAATTAAAGAATCTTCTCGTTATTGACATGTGAACTATTGAATTGTTGTGCATTAAAATCATTTTAGGGGAAAATGAGAATTTACAAATTCATGCATCATATGCATTATTAAATATCTTTTATAATACAATGATGATTTGAACGGTGAAAAGTTAAAAGGGGGTAAATAGTCTATAAGTTCGGGTAGTAAGTCGGGTGGTTTTGAGTTGTGTCTTATATTTGGTACCCGCGCGGGGAGTCAAGGTGCCTGATTGCCTTGTTTGCGCATACCATCGGACGAATGTGGGAAAATGTTTTTGGGTGTCCATTATCCCATCGTTTCAGGAGTCGGCAAATGTGGAAAAAGCATGGTTCTGGGTGTCCACAGCCCCGCCATTTCTGAAGTCAGCAAATGCGGAAGGGAAAAATGTTTTTTGATGCCCATCGCCCCGCTGTTTCTGGAATGTGGGACTATTTTTAGTATACAAAATCTATATCTATCTATGTATTTTGAATTACGACTCTTATTTGGAATGTCATAATATATTTACTGCCCCTGCAAAATCAGGAAATGCTTACTTAACCTTAACATTTGCCCATTTCATACTTATGCATAAAGGTATTCATATGCATACATAATAAAATTTATTAAATGTTTGCATTGCATGATCATGTGTATTTCAATTAATCATATAATTTGTTAAATATACTTCCTACTGAGCATTCGCTCACCCTAAAAACTAATCATTTTCGAGAAATGAAGTTGATGAGCCATTTAAATGATTTACTATGGAAAGCAATTTGGATGAAGCATGAATGTTCACTCGTTTAATGTTTTTTGTTAAAGCCTTGGGGCATTTTTGTGTAAATGTGAAGGATTTTATTTTTAAATTATGGGCACTTTTGGTTGAGTGTTGCCTTTTTTTTTTTTTGGTATAACTTCATAACTATAGAACTGTTTCCTTTTAACTCTGGATGTAAGCAGACTGTATTGAAGTTTTTGGGAATAGTTCAATAGGGAAGAAGTGTTATGAAATCGTATTATTATTTCTTTATCGACTGGTTATATCTATGAGGAATGAAATAGGGGAACAGGATTTGGGAGGTGTTTTCCTAGGTCGCTACAGATTGGTATCAGGGCTAATCAGGTTTGAATACCTTGGGCTCGTGGGAAGTGACGTTGGTCACAACAGGTTTACTAGGCTAGAATGGGGCACTTATGTGCTTTGCATGCTTTGTGTGTTTATGTGGTTATGTGGGTATGGGGTTAAGCTTCTAGGATATAACTTGCACCTATTGCATTCATCGAAATCCTTTTGGAAAGGCACCTGATTAATGTTTTTTCCACTTGGAAGTCTTTGAGCATCGTGGAACAAGTTGATATCTCAGAAGAGTGATCCGTATGTGCTCTATATGACTATGTGTTTATGTGGTTTGCCTTATGTGGTGTAGATACATGTATAGGTGTTTGTTTAACTCAAATGCGATGTATAGGAATTTGTGCGGAGTATTAAATTGTGAGTTGATTTTGTCTCTATCTTGAGAATGTTTCTCCCTAGGAAAAGGGGTAAGATAGACTACAAGGGCCAGACTGATGGGTCAATATGATTTAGAATTTACATTAGATCATAAGCTAAATGGTTTTCAAGAATTATGGGTGTATGTGTGACCATCAAATGGTGGAGACTATGATGCACAGTAAATGATTTGTCCTTATGAGGAGTAGCTATTTCTGAAGTCTTACATCAAATTGTGGAAGTGAGCTATATAAAGGATTTTGTCGGTGAAGCTGGTTAGAAATTAGACTAGTTGTAGTAGTACAGTGTTGAGGCTTTAATGATAAGTGGAGTGACTTAAAGTGAAATGTCTTACAGTGATGATGTCAGAATATGTAAAAGCTAGTTCTATTTATGAGGATTATGTCAGAAAATGTCTTGGAAAGCGCTGATTGTTTGATTGACTATTTATGAAGATTATGTCGGGGCTTAACTCAATCATTTTGGTATGTATTTAGAAATATATGTGGTCTTAACCTGAAAGAAATTGTAAGGTGTAGTAAGAGATGCGTTTTTCAGAGAGCTGATCTAGTTCAAAATCTTTTAACAAGTTCTAGGTGAATGAAGTAGGTAAAGAATTTTGGGATGAGAATGAATATGATTTAAATTGCACTATATGATTAAATTTCTAGTGATGGAAAATAGTGACCTATGAAATTGTGTTATGAGTATTGAAGGTAAGGATATGTAGGCTAGTTTTGAATGCCTTTGAGACTAGTAGGGTCAATTATTTTGGAGTTGTTTGTTGATGTATTTGAACGTAGTAGATGGATGCTTACCAAGATGATAAGTAATTGTGTTAACAAATTAGAGTTCTTAGAGAAACTGATTTTTAATGAAATTGTGAGAATGTTATGATTTAATAGAGATTATGACTAGCTTTTTTGAGATAGTTGATACAACTGTAATTTGAACATGGAAATTTGTTATCGGTCCACTGAGAGTAATTAATGTTAATTTTTAAAGTTACCCTCAGCTAAACATTATAAATTGTGAAGGTCGGAGATATACATGTGTATTCTGAGTTAAGTGTGGTGAGTGTAATGACAATGTGGTTCAGGAAGCCAAAATGGAGATTTATTTTGCATCCTTTGACCTTTGACCGTAAGTTGTTTTGTATTCTTGATGAGAAATTTATGATTCCCTTGTATTGGTCCTTCGTTTCTCCATAATGGTGGTGAGAATTTTGTTGTTGATATAGTATTCTAGTATTGCCATTGAGCTTAAGTAGGGTGTACTTGAGCTTAAGTGAGATTAAGGGATATTTAGTTTTACTTGATAAAGGATGTTTCCTTATTTTAATTTTATTCCATTGTGTTTTGTGGTGAAATTATTTTAGAAAAATTTATTTGATAGACACCATGCAGGGAAATAAATTGATACGAATTATTTTTGTTATTTGGTTAGTCATGGAGATTGTTCTGGAATTTTGACAAAGAAAACTTCTCAAGTGAATGAGTGGTATCATAGCTTATGCTTGTATCTTTAGAGCTTAAGTAGGAGGGAGCTGACTAGAGACTAAGAAATTTCAAGGTAACTACAACTATGAATATTTGTTAGTGTAACATTTCGTCTTGAGTTGTGTAGGCTTTTGTAGTGGGTTAGATATGGTAGTGGGTGTTGTTTTGTGGCATGAGCAATTGTGAGAATTAGATTTTGTTTTCATTTTTGGTAAACTGTGGTGAATGACTTTTCGAGTTAAAATTATTTTTCAGGGGTGAAGCAACATTAGTAGAGATTGAAGTGAAGTACTAAAAATATGATTTTGTTAGAATTTAGTAATAGAGGCGTACTATTATTTTGGTGAGAGGTGTATATTGAATTTCATTTGGAGAGATTCTCTTGTAATACGAGATTAATTTATTTATAAATAATGTAACCAATTGTCATTGAATAAGTTCGTATTATAGAAGATATTAAATTCAGGTTTAACCTCATGGGACGTCACAATATTGGTATGGTGTGGAGTCATGTTTCAGCTTTGGAGTTAATATCAAGGCTTTGATTCCAAGGAATGTAGTGTGTTATACGAGTATAGGTAGATGATGCAAGTGTAGAAGGTTTCCTTAGGTAGCGTGTTAATTATGGTTGTAGCATTAGAAGAGGTTGACATGAATCGTCTCAGAACTCATCTAAATTCTAGAAATGAGGTGTGTGAATAGGAATTGATTGTTTGGTGAGTGTGTGTCACTCAAGGGAGTGACAAGTTATGCAAATTGCTTGGTATTTGTATTTAGTTGGTCATGTGTAATCCCCAGGATAGGGTAGTTTCAAAAAAAGAAAAAGAAAAAAAGGAAATATATATATATATTTGGTGACCTTGAAATTTTTAATGATAGTTGTGGGGGAATGCGACTTCCCAAGTTTATGAGCATAACTTATCTGTTGGTTTTCTTTAACTTTATTGTTATTATTTTGAATTGTTGTTACCTGCATGATTATGATGGGGTTGTGACATTGCAGTGGTAGTGATGGAATCCTTGGTTGGGTGATGTTTGGCAGTCAACAACTGACATATGTTTAAGAACAGAATTTTCTTATTGGGTATGACCTTATTTTTGCCAGAATTGAGAATTTATTACTATGGATAAATTAGTGAGTAAAAAAAGGGAAAAATAGTTAGGAAGTGGATGTATTAAGTCTTACGATATGTATAAACCATAACCATTTTCACAAGATCATTCATTTTCAAACCCTTCATTCTTACAATTTACTTTTATGTATCTAAAACATCCCTTTATATTTATATATATATAGTTTTATAGTAGTTTTGAATCCCTTCAATCTTCAAAGGTTTGGAAATATAGTTTTGGGTATTGTTGACTTTTAAGTATTTCAATAACGCAATTGAGTAATGTGTGGATATGGAACACTAGTTGTATTGCAAGAATGTGTCCTGTGGTGCTTTGATTTTGCTGGGTTGTATCTTGTTGAAAGGCCATGATTGGCGGATAGAATTCTTATTGAAATATTTTTTCCTCATCTCTCTTTTCTTTTCATGACAGGGGGTTAAGGACTTCTGAAGTGATGTGAGATATTCTTTTGAAAATTGGGTTGTCAAATGATCAATAGTTGTTTCTTGGAGTGTGAATGTGATGTGAGAACTATTTTTCTAAGGTTCTAGGTCGTTAGACGACCAAGAGTTATTCCTTGGAAGTTGAGTCTGTTTATGACAGGAGTACTATAAGATATTTTAGTGAGACCTTTACCCATGACCTTTAGTTTTGTGAAAATCAATAGGTTCTTGTGGCTTGTTAGAAGTATTCATGACCATATTGTCTAATTGTGCTAAATGGGGACCCATACATAATGGGAGTCACTTGTATGAGTTAAATGGGCCTTGGTAATCCTTGTGGATGAGTTAAAGGAAAGACTCATCACTTGAGTGTTGTTATTCGTATCATATGGGGTGGGTCTAATATTAACATGGAACCTGAAAATATGAGAATTAACATTAGATTTTGAACTAGATTCTGGAGTGGTGATTGTAATTTTGTTGGGAATTGTTCTACCCCTTATATCATTAGGTTGCTTTATCTTCTTTCATGGAAATTGTTTCTTTTTCATCATGCGAAATCTTTTATGTTGGGAAAATCTTCTAGAAACTTGTTGTTGAGTAGAAGTCATTTGTGATTAGTTGGTGGGAGTGTTAGTTCAATCGTGATTAGTTGGTGGGAGTGTTAGTTCAATCTCTGTTTCATTTAGAATTGTCTAAACTTTAGATCTTGAACTGTTTAATTTATGTGACAAAATTTCCTAAGGTGGGGAGATTGTAACATTTTGTATTTCTTAGACTAGAGGGATTTCTCTTGACACTATTATTATTGTACTTGGAGCCTCTTTGGTTCATTTTGGGATATTGATTGAGGTGGTATTATAATGATAAAGTAAAATTGAACCAAAAATATTGATTTGGATAATTATCCCATGAGTAGTTTTCACTCTTTTTCCTTTTACTCTTTTCACACTTTGAATTTGGATGTGAGGCTAGCACCATTGGAAAACTTGTTTTTGGGGCTTCGATTTGGACACAAGAACGACCTAAAACGGAGTCCGGACAAAGGAGCTATACCTATTTGAAATTTGAGTACCCGTGCTAGAAGCAAGTTCGCTCGAGCGAACTTTTGATCGCTCGAGCAGTCTGCACGAATTTCAAAGATTCTCAGAGCTTCTTTTTACCGCTTGAGAGTGGTCTGTTCGATATCAGGTACTTTTAAGTGAGGTTTTGGCCCAAAATCATTATTCTTTCTTCCTCTCTTCTCTCCCTTTTATCCATACCTAAAACCCTAGAGCTCCAAACACTTGATTTCTCCAATTTTTTCCTTAAATCCACCCTACATCTTTCAAGAAAATTGAAGAACAAGTCCAATTCGAGATATCTACTGATTGTTTCGTATTTTCGTTGAAATTTCAAGTGGGTTTGCATCTTAATCTTCCATTTTTGAGGTAGGAGTATCTTTAACTTATTATATCTTTAATTTGAGACCCACATATGGTAATTTCATTAGATATTCACCTTGGTAGATATATATATATATGTATGGATTGTGTTTGCTAATAAATGATTTGGAAGGATGTGGGGAATAATTCATGATTATGGATGGAAGTATGTCTATTATTGAGGTTCAGTGTTATTGATGATGGAAATTAGTCTCTAATTCATGAAAGAGAGAAAATCCCTAATTTTCTACAAATCCTAGATTTGAAACTTGTTTAATAAAGAGGGGTTTTGCTCAATTGATTTTAAAAACATGAAATTGGGCATGTTTATTCGACTTTGAGATTGAAATATGAATTATTGGATTGTTGTGATACTAATGTGTATGAATGGTTGGAAGAGTTAAAAGGGGGTTTTGCCCAATTGGCCTCTAGAACCAAAAATTAAGTGTATTTACTTGACCTTGATGTTGAAAAGTTAGACTTTGAGACTTTTACACCAAAACTGGAGATGATGATAGTTATGAATTAAAGAATCTTCTCATTATTGACATGTGAACTATTAAATTGTTGTGCATTGAAATCACTTTAGGGGAAAATGAGAATTTACAAATTCATGCATCATATGCATTATTAATATCTTTTATAATACAATGATGATTTGAACGGTGAAAAGTTAAAAGGGAGTAAATAGTCTATAAGTTCGGGTAGTGAGTCAGGTGGTTTTGAGTTGTGTCTTATATTTGGTACCCGCGTGGGGAGTCAAGGTGCCTAATTGCCCTGTTTGTGCATACCGTCGACGAATGTGGAAAAATATTTTTGGGTGTCCACGATCCCGCCGTTTCAAGAGACGAAAAATGTGGAAAAAACATGGTTTTGGGTGTCTGCGGCTTCGCCGTTTTTGGAGTTGGCAAATGCGGAAGGGAAAAATGTTTTTAGGTGCCTATTGCCCCGCCGTTTCTGGAGTCAGCCAATATGAGACTATTTTCAGTATACAAAATCTATATCTATGTATGTATTTTGAATTATGACTCTTACTTGGAATGTCATAGTATATTTACTGCCCCTGAAAAATCAGGAAATGCTTATTGAACCTTAACATTTGCCCATTTCATACTTATGCATAAAGGTATTATAGCGATTCCGGTTTTGACCCAACCCTTGTTTATCCCGAACTCGGGTTTCATGATTTGTACTGTTGTTTACATCTTGCTTCCCTTGTATCTCCTTAAATATGGATATTGGATTATTATTGTTGCATTTGGGACAGATTGGTTGCTTAGTTTCCAAACTCTTGTTGCCTAGATTTTTGCTTCACAGTTCGAGCGACACTTCTTGCGCTTGAACGGGCTTTGTGAACTCTCAGTATATTTGCAGGTCTGTAAAACTAATAGGAGAGTATATTTTATGCTCGAGCGGTTCTTTCTGCCCTCGAGCAAGCTCAGCTCGAGCGGCTTTTCTTGCGTTCGAGCGTTGGTCTGTTGTCTGCAAAATTATTATTATTATATTTGGAAAGTAAATTGTTGTTTCATGACCAAACAACCTTGGTTAAATTATTATTATATTATTGGAACTGAACTATTTCTAAACAATGTGTAAACTTGGCATACTATAAAATATTTATTATGGTCTCATGTTTATAATGGTGAACTACCATGTTTTGCGAAAATGAATTGTAGTGATTATTGGCACCATCTATATATAAAAGTTTAGAGAATTTATTATACAATCTGTGGTGACTTTGGCCACTAGGGAACAGATCTGAGTTAGGCTGTGATGACTTTAGTGCTCAACAATTATAAGGAACAGACCTAGGCCAGACTAGATGACCTTTAATCGGATCCTCCTAGAGAAGAGGCCTGGGTTACCACCCCGAGGATGACTCTTGGTTCGATATTGGATCCAACGGGCGTACTGCCTTGAGAACCCTGTGGCATGTTACAGGTTATTCTTAGTACCCAGATTATGATAGTGATTATGCTATTGTTTATTTTAAGTGAAAATCGCCCTTTGTTATGTTCTTAAGAGACATTGATATTTTTTATTAAACTATGGAACCTTGTTTTTGAATCAGATTGTCTTTGTCAAAAAGGTATGCCAATCTAGTTTCTGTTATATACATCTTATTTTAGAATGGAACCTTATTTTCATAATTGTATTTACTATCCATGCTTCTACTCACCGAGCTATCAGCTAACTTATTTGTTTAACATTTTCAGGTTAGAGAAAGACTTATAATGGACTCATGGCTTAGTAGGGACTCGATTTTATAGACCTCTAGGACATTCATTTTTTATTTTTGTTTTTAGATTGTTATGTCAATTTTGTGCAAACTCTTTGGTTGAGATTCATTTAGGATTATTTTGTTAGGTTATTTGTGTCCCATTGGTTTGGATGGTATTGATTAAGGTTGGTTTTATCGTTTATACTTATGACATGTCGCTGAATTGAGTTTTGATTTATTTATTACTAGCCTATTGTTACATTTATTTTATGTGATTATGGATTAGTATTTAGACTTAGGTGTACCTTAGGCTAAGGTCTTATGGGGCACGACCGGTCATGCCTGAATTTGGGGTGTAACAGCTAAAGTATGAACTAAGATATTTTCAAACCCTAATAATTATTATGTGTTTGCACTAAGTAATGATGTATACTGAGAGGGTTAATAGTGTGTAAATAGAAATTTTCTTATTCTTTTTATTGTCTCTGGTATGTTATTTCCCAAAAAAATAAAAAAGGAAAATTATAATTCATTGAGTTTTTTAATTTTTAATATTTATAAAGTGAATCACTTGTGTGTATTTTTTTTTCTTTTTTTAAATTTATACTGAATTATATATTTTTTTCAAGTCAATGTGTTAGTGTGCTTTGTCAGGGACATTAGGTGCTCCTTCTGAAACCAGGATATTATTGTGCCCAAGGCACAGCAGTTACTACTAGACTCTTTGTAAGAGGTCGTTCAAAGTACTTTTTGATGATCTGAACCGTTCATATATTGTAAGGTTCATCGAGTAAATTATTCATACAAAAAATCAAATTGATTGGATATCTGTAACCCTATAACCAAAGCACATTTGTTTTTATAAAAATTAATGGTTAACATAACCTTCATAAATTTTTAAAAATAATTAAGACCTAATCATGGGGTTATGAATATCCAATTAACTTGATTTTTTATATTAATAATATTTTTGACGAACTCCATAATATAAACGGTTCAGATCATCGAAAACACTAAGAACAACTTCCCACAAAGAGTACAATAACAACTGTTATGCCTTAGGCACAATAGTATCCCCGTTTCTGCTCCCTCTATATAATGTATCAGCAGTTCTCATCTCAAAATAAAGAGATCAGGTAAGCATCTCAATTATACATGTCCAAACATTAAGACTCATCCACAAATATAATCAATCTCAAAGCCATAATAATATGTTCGGACACCGAGAAAAGAAAAGGAAGTAAAAGAAAATGAAGGAAAGTACCTCCTGCTCTTTTTTCAAGCAAAAAAACAATATAGAATGAGAGCAAAGCAATAAAAAACACATCTTCAAGAATCTTTAAGTTTAGTATTAAATCGAGGAGAGAGAGTGTTTAGGCAGAGTTTTGAAAAGTAGGGAAAGAACAAAAAGTTTTTTTTTTTTAATTTCTCCCAAAATAGTTGTATTTATAGGCCAAATAAAGGTGTCAATCAAAAGTGGGGGCACTACTGTAGCATGACATATTCCAAGATATTGGGGGACTACTCTCAATTCATATGAAATATTTCAAAATACTGGGGGAACCATTTCTGAAGCGTTTCCTTTTTTCGCAAAATTTGACGTATTAGTCTTTGTTTGTTTTAAAACAAAACATAGTATTGGTTTTGAAAAATAAATCGGACTTGATCAAATACTCAAAATAACCTTAAACTTTTTTTTGGGGGGGGGGGGGGAATGAAAATAACTTTTAAGTCTCAGAAATAGCTTTGGCTAAAAAAGGGGGTAAAGTTAGGAATCTCCTCCATTCGAAAAACTTGCTTCAGGACAACTTGAGATCTTTTTTTGTTTCATCATCGAGGAATCACTTCAAGGGTACCCCCAGTCTTAGAGCAAGCCAAAAATGAAATGTTTACAGTGGTATATTCATGTCGTGTCAGTGTCGGGCAATGATATTTGTTAGACACTTCCCGATACATGTCTAACACTAATCAAAACATTTCTTTTTTTTTTTTTTTTTTTTCATCCGAAACACTCGTGTCCATAAACACGTGTCCACTAATTAGACACTTATGATTATAAGTTTGAGTTAAATAACTTAGAATATAATAATAAATGGAAAAAAAATTAATAAGTGTTATAGTAGATTTTTTATTTTGTTTTATTATTATTATCTTTAAATTATATATTCATACATATAAAATATAATAAATACATAAAACTATCTATTTCGTGCATGTTCTTCACGTATTGTATCTTGCATTTTTTGAAAATTAACATGTCAACATGTCTATATTGTATCTGTGTCATGTCTTGAAAATTAACATGTCAATATGTCTGTATCGTATCCATGTCATGCCACGTATCTGTATCTACATCCGCATCCGCGCTTCTTACCTGATGTACAGCAGTAGGAGATGCCTACAAGATCATGTCAAATCATACCAATGATAAAGTATAATCAGCCATATTATTCACTCTTCTGCAAATTTATAACACCTTCTGATGATCGAAGTAAAAAGGGTCTGCTAATAAAGAAACTTCTGCAAGCATGCAGTCAACAAAACTTGAAAAGAACTCGTTAACATTGTACCGAGGGCATACACTCCTACATCTTCCAGCCCAAAGAACAAAAACAACAGGCACACCCATCCTCTTCAAAACTGTGTAGAAGTATAGATGACAACTCTAGAAAAGTTCTTATAATTCTTGTAACATAGTACCGCTAGCACATTGTTCTCATTGAGCTATAAGCCAAAATATATGGACCTATTACCATTTATTCACCCAAATAAATTTCTCCAAACCCTGGCTTTCTTCTATTTTTGGATAAATGGTAATACGCCATATAGAGAACTTCAATTTTTGGTCTACTGAATTTCATTGCCTACTCATCTAGTCATCTCAAATCTGTCTGTGTCAGATCAAATATATATATTTATATATATGTATCTGCTTAATATTTGAGAATCTAACATATCTTTGTACACTAAATGAGCATTACAAATAAAAGCAGCAAATCTGGTAATAACTCTGAGTTGTCACCTAATAGAAAAACACCAAGTTCGTTCAGCGTTCGGATCCTCTGAAGTGATCGTGGAGTGAATTGATGAGGTAGCTCCGCCTGTCCCACTTTGGCAGTGAATCACAGAGATTAGCCTTCACCAAAACGATGTCATTTTGGTGAAGGAAACAAAAAAATAAAAAATAAAAAATAAAAATCTCTTTTCATTTTAGATCGAAACGCAACAGAGAGAGAAACTGCTCTTCGCCAGCGCTGCTGGGCTATCTCCGGCCAGCCTCTTCCTCTCATCTTCCTTTCTTTCTCCCGCCGCTTGTCGTCCACTGCCACCCTTCTCTCCTCCTCTCCCGAAACCCTCTTCGCCAGCAACCCTCCCTCTCTGGCCAGCCTCCTCTCGCCATCCACCCCCATTCACTCCTCCTCCTCCTCTTCTTCTTCTCCCGATCGCAACCAACCGCTGCAAACCCAGATTGTGACCCAACGTTGTTGCCATCACCGCTCGGAAAACTATAGATCTAGGGTTAGGTTTTGGAAGAAGAAGAGGAGGAGAAGGGGGGGTGGCTGATGGCGGAAGAGAGGGAGAGAAGGGTTTTGGGAGACCCACCACCCACACCGCCGCTACCATCACTGCCCACCACCACTCTTTGAAAAGCCTATATCTAGGGTTAGGGTGAAGAACAAGAACAAGAACAAAAACAAGAACAAGAACAAGAAGAGGAGGAGCAAATAAGGGGGCGACAGACGGTGGACGATAGAAAGGAGGAGTAGAAGAGGCTGGCTGGAGATGCCCCACCGGTGCTGGCGAGGAGCAGCTTTTCTCTCTCTGTCGCATTTCAATCCGAAACAAAGAAAGAAAATTTATTTTTCCTTCACCAAAACAATGTCGGTGAAGGCTAATTTCAGACATTCAATCCCAAAGTGGGACATGCGGCGCTACCTCATCAATTCACTCCATGATCACTTCACCACAATCACTTCAGAGGACCTGAATACATTCAGCTATGCTATTAAATGCCTATTAAACTTTTCTAATCATAGTGTTTCCATGTTTTCTCAAACAACATAATTTGATTAACTTAATCCAGCTAAAGCTTTTGTGAGACAATAATATGCATCACCTTTTCGTAGTTTAAGAACAGATAAGATCTGCATCCTTCACAAATGTAATTGAACAACACAGAGAGTAAATAACTTAAAATTCCTGAAATTTCTAGGAACTAAACAAGAAAATTTTCATCCAGCAAAGCAACCTAAAGCAAGCTAACCTATTGTTCTGTACATAACATTACTCCTTCTGCTAATTTCTGATAATGATTCTTAAACAATCCACATCAATCAAAAACAATAATAAAACTAAACTTTCTTAAGTTATATAAAATAAAATTAAAAAATCAGATAAAATAAAGAAATATACATTATGAATAAAGAAATTTTTTTTGAGTTTCCTATGAAATTCATCGCATACATATCAATTCTTCCGATCCGCGTCACATTAACTGCATTCAGATCGTCAATATACTCACTCAAAAAATAAAAAATAAAATAAATCTCAACAATTACACGAATTTCTCCGAAGTTCTTCAACAATTACATACATAGATAGATGATTATTAAGAACTTCAGAGAAAAGTATAGTTTCCCTTAAAATTCATCATATCCATATCCAATCTATCAAATCCGCATCACAAAAATTCAAACTCAAACTCAAACTGATACAGTAAACAACACACAATGATTGAAATCAAACTAGAAAGAGAGAGGGAGAGGATTTAGTCGCAAACGAAGACCTGAGAGGGCAATCGCCAGGCCTCGGATTTGGAAAAGCACATGTCATCGAGAGCTTCGCTGCGGCACCAGCGGCACTTGTTGGAGTGCTGAGAGCAGTGCGATTTCGAGGCTATCTCGCTACAGTCCACGACCCGATTGTGCCTCTGATTGCTTCGCAAGCTCCGTATCGAAGCACCATCGCCGACGATTCTACCGTGTGTTGGTTCGAAGAGCGACGCGACGAGGAGGAACAGCAGCAGAAGAGTGAAGAAGAGCGAGAATCTCGATAGAGCAGTTGCCATGGTGTAATAATATGCTGCGGAATGTGTGTGTGAGAACTCCAGCGATAATATAGGGTGTGCAATAATAGTAAAGTTCTCGTGATTTGAGCTTTGTAATTGGATATTAAACATTAAGAGCATCTCCAATCGTTAACCAAAAATTTCACTAAATCTGAGTCGAAAAAATGGCTTTTCACCAAATCAGATACTGAGCGTTCCAACCCTTCATTTTCATCAAATTTTCATCCGGGACAACCGGTTGGTCGACCGGCCGGTCGACCGGAGTGGTCGACCGGTTAAGGCAAAAAAAAAATTTTTTTTTTTTTTTGATTTTTTTTTTTTGATTTTTTTTGAACTTTTTGAACCTTTTAGTGGTCGACCGGTTGGTCAACCGGCTGGTCGACCGGTTAGCCCAAAAAAAAATTTTTTTTTTTTTTTTTTCACCTGTTTGACCCTTTTTTTTGAACTTTTTGAACCTTTAGCTGGTCGACCGGTTGCTCTTTTCCAACGGTCATCAACAGTGTTTTGGTGAAATGCGGAGCCTGTCTTCGTTTTGGTGAATTGTTTGATGAATTCTGAATTTGGTATCAGTTTGGTGAAAGGGTTGGAGCAAAAAAAAGTGATTTTTCACCAAATTTTAAATTTGATAATAGGTTTGGTTAAGCGTTGGAGATGGTCTAGGGTGGCGTTTGGTAACAATTACGTTTTTAATTTTTTATTTATATTTATAAAAATTTTAAAAATTTAAATAAAAACTTATTTAGTAAAATTCTTGATTTATAAATCAGTGGTCTCAGTTTATAAATTTGGCCAAAAAATGAAAACACAAAAAATGTGTTTTTGTTTTGAGTTTTCATTTTTTTTTACCACCCAACACTAGCCACCACCCGCCATCTTCCGCCACCACCACCCACCCCCCACCACCACCTGCCACCCACCCCTCGCCGCCACCACCACCACCACCACTAGCACCACCACCACCACTACCACCACCCACCTGCCATCCACCCGCCACCACCCACCACCACCACCACCATCACCCACCACCTACTCGCTACCACCTACCGCCCACCACTATCAGTCACCCACCCACCCACCACCACTAGCCACCTACCACCCACCCGTCACCACCACCCACCACCCACCACCACCACCACCACCATTACCCACCACCCACCCGCCACCACCTGCCACCATCACCCACTCGCTACCACCTACCACCTGCCACTGTCACCCACCCACCCACCACCACTACCACCCACCCACCACCCATCACCACCCGCCATCCACCACCCACCTGCCACCACCACCCGCCACCCGCCACCGCCACCCGCCACCACCCACTCGCTACCACCCGCCACCGTCACCTACCCACCCACCATCGCCACCCACCCGCCACCACCTGCTATCCGCCACCCACCTGCCACCACCACTCGCCACCACCACCACCACCACCACCACCACCACCACCACCCACTCGCTACTACCTACCCACCACCACCACCACCACCCACCCACCCACCACTACCACCCACCTGCCACCACCCGCCATCCGCCACCCACTTGCCGCCACCACCACCCACTCGCTGCCATCCTCCACCGTCACCCACCCGCCCACCACTACCACCCACCCGCCACCACCCACCACCACGAGCTACCCACCATCCACCATCACCACTTTTCACCACCGTCTTCCGCCGCCACTTGCCGCCACTTGCCATTTCTCACTCTTTTTTATATTTTTAAATTTTTTTAAATATTTTGTCAATTACCAAACGCGTTTATAGTTTATGTTTTCCTAAAAATAAATTAAAAATAAACAAAAACCAGTTTATAAAATTTTTGTAAATATAAACTAAAAACGTAAACGTTACCAAACACACCCTAAGGGAGCGGTTAGTAGAATATTTTAAATATGATTTGAGAATAAGAATTGTATTTTGAGCCTGTAATTTTTTAAATTATTATTTAAATGCAAAAAATTTGTTTGGTGAATGAGTTTTGAAAAGAGTTTTAAATTGAGTGGGAAGTTTTTATGTGACATATGATATTTGATATAAAAATTTACAACTCATAATCAAACACATAATTTAAAATTCTATTAAAACTCATAAAAAAAATTTGAAAATTCGGAAAATATTTTTTGTTGAATATATAAAAATTAACATGTGTCAATTGCAAAAAAAAATAAAATATAAATAATAAATAAAATTACATTGTTCCGGTCAACCAGCAGGACAATCAGTTAGCCCAAATTTTCCTGTCTTCAATCGAGTTTTCAAAAGTGAGTGTGGAATTAATTTTTGAAACTCGTAAACAAACATCATGTGCAAAATAAGCCCTGAAACTAACGTTCCAGAGTTGTACCAAACAGAACCAAAGTTTTTTTTTTTTAAGTTCAAAACATAAAAAATAAAAAATAAAGTTTTTAAAATATATATGTTTCGGATTAAATATTTTAGTTAAAAAATTATCATATTAGGCCTCATTTAGCAATATCACTTTTTAGTCTAAAAGCAAAAAGTCACTAAAAAATGAACAACTTATATCAAAAAGTTAAAGATTAACTTTTCTCTCTACTTTTTGCACATCTTTTGATAAAAAATCAAAAAGTCATCCCAAATATACTAGCTTTTTTTACCTTATATTTTAGCGAAAAAGTCAAAAAATTACTAAAATAACATGTTCTCAAACGAATCCTTAATCTCTCTACTTTTCTGTATATTTTTTTGTTAAAAAAATTAAAAAATTACTAAAATAGTCTATTTCCAAATGAGGTCTTAATTAATTCCAAGTTTTATTCCTAATGTTAATTACACCAACACCCCCTTAAATATTAGTCAATATTATTTTACCCATCGTCTTTAAATTTGAACATTTTAACCGATTCAATTATAAACATGTATCACTTTTATTTTTTGGAAGTAGCTTGCCTCTAGTCCAAGATCGGATTAAACTGTACTGTTTGGCCTGTGGGGGTCCGCCATGGGTCTCATTTTGATAATTCGAACCGTTCAATATGTAGAACTCATCAAGTACTATATGTCTGTAAAAAATCACGTTGATCAGATATTGAAAACTATCTCATTGGATCAGTTTTTTGTCAACCATTAATTTGTTCACTATCTATTTTTTTATACAAAACTAATTTGATCACATAGTTATCGATATCCGATCAATGTGATTTTTTTGAAGCATATAATATTCGATAAGTTGTATACATTAAACGGTTCAGATTATCAAAATAGAACCCGTAGTGAATCCTCAAGGGCCAAACAGTACTGTCCAATCCGATCTCGGACTGGAGGCAAGCTGCATCCTTATTTTTTGTATTGTAGCCTACTTCCAAAAAGAATGCATTTGTACAAATTTCAAAGTTGAATAGATGAATATGTACAAATTCATTAAATAAAGAGAGTAAAGTAAAATTTGTTAATAGTAAAATGAATCTTGATATTTATTCAAAAACTATGGTCATTTTGATTATTTTGTCCATAAATCATCAATTTAAACTAATAAAAGCTTAATTTGACGTGTAAAAATGTTATTCTACAATTTAGACAATCAAAGCATCCATCTTTATCAAATTATATTAAACAACTTACACCCAACAATTTACACTTACACCGGACTTAAAAAGCTATGCTCATTTTGATTATTTTGTCAACACATTATCATACTAGAACATAATTTTGCTTCAAAGATTTGTTTAGCAAACAAATCTTTTTTTATAAACCTAATGATGAAGGGTTGTCAGGCTAATGATATGCAATGAGAGTTGTCGGAGGAGAGAAGAATCGTCTATGGATGAGAGTCGCATCTGAGTTCTTGATCAATGATTTAAGGATTTGGGGATCTAGGGTTCCTTTGCTCGAAGAAGGGGATTGAATGTTAAATGAAGATGAGGACTAAGAGACATTTGTCAAAAAAGTGAGATTTTTTTTTTTTCCTGTCATTTCATCTCCATTAGCCAAGACCATGTCGTCTGCACCCAAAATGAAATCACTATTGGCTTGTTTTGGTAATTGGTTAAAATGGTTAAAATATAAAAAAAATCACTATAAAAAAAATTGACTCTTACTTTTACATTTTTGTATGTTTTGTAGGAAATGGTTTGGGAAAAAATAGTTTTTTCCTAAGCTTTGGTTTATTTTTAAAGTGGCACTTATGCATCAAAGTTGGCGAGTCTATATGACAATGCATTGTTTGCCGCGTAACAATTCACATCATATATTTGGTTTCTCAAAATCATTATCGGGTGAATGAAAAATTGATGCCAAAATGAGCCCCATAGAAATAGTGATTTGGCGAGGTTTCCATAAAGGATGGAGAAAAGGCTTGTCTCACATTGCTTGGATAGACAAACTTGGTGTGGGTTTATAAGCTTTTAGTTTGCATCTTTGGAAGGGTCCCAAGCGGCACCCAAGTTTTGTGAAGGGAGAGGTTATGGGTAAAGTGAGCCATGACTCATTGGACCCAAAAACCACCACACACACGCACACAATGTAAGGCCCCGAAATAAATGCAATATACCATCCTAAAGCAATAAGTAAATAACATTGTAAATCAGAATATAATGTCCTTCTATTACATGATATTTTTGTCATGACCCGAACCCGCCCCTATGGGTTAAGGACATAACCGGCCAGTAATCAAGAGATTACCTACGGCCTCAAACCATATAAGACATAACTCATCAGAGAAAATGGGCCAAACGGAAACAAATTTAAAACTTTGTCTATAGAGCTGTGCTTATATGCACACCATAACATTTCACGTAAGTATTCGTTAATAACTCACATCAAAGGGAAGTTAACATATAAACTGTACATACAAGATCATTCAAGTCTAAGTCAGTCAAACCCAAAGTTTATACACAAAAGTAATCCAATGTTTTCGCCAACATAACAAAACTATAACAAAAGAACAAAAAAGGCAAAGACAAGTCTCATGCGTGAGACGTTGGGCTGACTCCTCAAAACCTTGACTGTTTCTCACATATTTCACCGAGGCTGGGTTTGGACATCCCTTGGCTCACCTACATACACATGAATGAGCGTGAGCGAAAGCCCAGTGAATAATATCAAATAAATAAGTTACACGAATGAGATTCACATATATCAAACGGCCTTTAGCCCATTTAGTATTCTACTTTGTGTATTATTCAGTACATTAGGCGATTCAAGCCTGAACATATCAAACGGCCTTTGGCCCAATCATTCATGTCCAACGGCCTCCGGCCCACTCATTGGCCCATTCATTCATATCCAACGGCCTCTGGCCCATTCATTGGCCTATTCATTCATATCCAACGGCCTCTGGCCCATTAATTGGCCCATTCATTCATATCCAACGGCCTCTGGTCCATTCATTGGCCCATTCATTCATTTATGTCAAACAGCCTTCGGTCCAATCAATTGTATCTGACGGCCTTTGGCCCAACCATATGACATAACAAACATTTGTCCATAATTCAAATTAACAAACTTATAAGACTTATGATAAACAATTGGACAATTAACATACTTCAAAATATCTTTACTAATATATTACTCACAGTGATCTGCCGGTGGATTTGCCCTTGAGCTTGACCCTACACATTACATAACACATATGGGTCACAAACGATTCATTCCGTTCTTAATTCATATATTCCTCTTAGGCTTTGTTCTCATCCTTTTAACTCATTTACAATGCTTAATACATGCCTAAGAGTGCTTAGAGATGGAAGAGAACGGAAAATGAAACTCAAATCGACTTTACAAAATTTCAGAAACAGGACTCCCCCGCTCGAGCGCAGGTTCCCTCGCTCGAGCAGACTCCTTTGGTTTGCAAAAGTACTAGTTGCCTCATTTTTACGATCGAGCGTGAATTCGAACGCTCGAGCTGAAGGCCACGCTACATGGCTCCGCGCTCGAGCGTGAATATCCCCGCTCGAGCGGACATCCATGTCTGCAAAAAGTTCTGGGAGCTCCTATTTCCCGCTCGAGCAGGCGCTCGAGCGGCGCCTTCCCCGCTCGAGTGGACATGCCAAATTCTGAAAAATCCAGAATTGTTCTTGAGCTTCAAACTTGCATTCAAATCAACATATCTTGCATATTATGACTCAAACTTCACATATACATTTACTAACATGATCCAACACCAAATTCATTACATTATGAAGCTCAATTTCATGAATTAATCACATGCATGTCCCAAATTACACCAAACTTATTTCCAACATAACAATTTCATGTATTCAATACCCATGCTTCAATGAATTGCACTTGCATGTGGAATACAACTTCTATTCTCAACTTAGATGATGAAGAGATGGTCAAAAATATGAGCTTCAACTAAAATCTCACATGGATTATACATTTTATGCTCAAGCATGCAATTTCATAGCAATTTCTCACATGCATGTGTATATTGACTTCCAATTCATCAAAACCAACTCAATTTCATCATAATCAATTCAATTCATGTTCTTGATCATCATTCAACTTTGAATTCACAAAGTTACAAACTAAAATCCGTGAATTTACTCACCTAGAAGCTCAATCTTCCCAATTTATGGTTAATTCTTGAGTATAGCTTCAAAATCACCAAGCTCCTTGGTTAACTCTTCAACTTGGGCCTCTTCTCTCTCTCTAACCGACCCACATACTCTCTCTCTAGAGTGTAATCTCAGCAACATAAATTCAAAGAGTGGAATTGTGTGTATAGAGGCCTATTTATAAGCTCTCTTAGGCAAAGTGATTAGAATTAAATAATAGAGTTTAATTAATCGTTCTGAATCTAATTATTTTGATCCAAATAAACTTTTAATTAAATTTCACCGTAGGCTCTAAAAATTACGCCAATCACAATGGCGTAGTCAATTTCGGTTTCTGTGGCCGACAGGGCCTTCAATTTTCAGTTTATAACAGTAGGTTGAATAGATATTCCTACGGTGAACAAATAGAAATTCAAAACCACATATATTAATATAAATGGCACTCAAAATCATATCAAACACATAATCACATACGCAATTAAGATTAATTAGCATACTACGGAGCAGGGTTATCACAATTTTATTCTACAAAAGGGTAACACATTCGATATACATTCATAAATAGTACATCATGAATCTACAGCATGTGTTACCAAACGGTAATATAGTAATAAAAGCAAAACAGGTAATCATATGCCCTAAAGGCTTACATCTTTCCAAGTCACTACTTGGGTAGAACAAAAGTGGATTCTCAAATTCAAGTGTAAGCCCGAGCCTTATTCAAAATACAAATAAAAGCAAAATAATAAGATGAGCCTTCAGCTCCACAATCCTCTCAAGCTAAGCCCTTGGTAGAGGCATATCACCAACACCTGAAAATGGTTTTCCCATATAGGGTGAGTCAAAGCCCAATATAAATATTCCAATATAACATATGAAAATTAACAAAGATATAAGGGTAATATGCATATACAATGCCATTGATGAGCCATTTCATAATTACGTTGCAAACTATGCAGTACCAACTGTATATCTCAATTCATGAAATCAGTTCCATTAGTACAACTATCATACAATCACTTCCATTTTCCATTTTACGGATATTTCGTTCGCAGGAATCGGCACCTATGTGTACGCGCGGTTTTTAGGACTTTCACCTTGGACACACAGGCCAACTTAATTCAATGAAGTACATCATCTTTCTTCTCCTAAACATCATACATTTACAATGTATTTAAGACATAGTCATATTCAATGACAATGGATAAGAGATTAGTTTCAATTCGCCTAATCCTCATGCAATTTCTACAATAATCATAGCTATTCTCCACTGATAGCCCAAAACAGATATATAGTCTCCAAGATAGATAATCTATCCAAATTTTCATAGATGAGAGATAATACATATCCAATTCTATCATTTATATAAACATCCATCCAATTCACATTTTCAATACCAATTCCATTTATTTGTACAAAACAAATGTTTGAGACATTTTAGGGCAAACCCCTATTTCTTTCAAAATCCATCCCAAGTATCAAAATCAACCATTTTGCTACAACACAACCTCATATTCACTCTCATACCTATTTTCAATACATCTATTTATAAACCCCTCTTTTGATTTTAAACCAAAATCCTAGATTTGTTCAAAATCCTCCAAATTCACAATAGTGTTTATACAAAACAAATAACTAAGTTAAGAGTCATATAGGAGTATAGAAAATCCCTATCTCAAAGCTAGAAGACGAGCAAAGCAAGAAAAGAACTTGGATGAAGTCGAAACCTAACTCTATTCTGATGAAAACATAGCCCTTGAGATGCTTTACCCTTTTAACAAAGGTGCACGGGTAGAGAAACCACTAAATCTGGGTGAAAATGTAGAGAGAGAGTGTGAGTTTTAAAGAGAGAGGCTCTAGATAGGGTTTTTAGAAAGTTTAGAGAGAGAGAGATATATATGAAAAATTGATGTAAAAAGTGATTTTTACGGATTGAAATATACATAGTCCGCTCAAGCGCAAGAAGTGATGCTTGAGCGTCAAACACAACAAGTTGTTCCGCTGAAGCACAAGAAGTGATGCTCGAGCGTAGAATACACACTTCCAATGGTTTTGCAGACAGTAAACCAACACTCGAGCGCAAAAAAGTCGCTCGAGCGCAGAAAGTACCGCTCGAGCTTAGAATACACTCTCCTAGTAGTTTTGCAGACCTGCAAAAGTATTGAGAGTTCACAAAGCCCGTTCGAGTGTAAGAAGTGACGCTTGAGCGGAGGAATAAAATTCTGGGCAACAAAAGTTTGAAAACCAAGCAACCAACCTGTTCCAAACGCAACCACTACAATCCAATAGCCAAATTCAAGGAAATGTAAGAGAAGTATGACATGAATGACAATACGAAACCATGAAACCCGAATCCAGAATATGAAATGGGTCAGGTCTAAACCAAAATCGCTATAATCTCCCCCTTAAGGAATTTCGTTCTCGAAATTTCAAATCAAGTTTTAAAACTACGTTTAAACCATTTGCACTAATGATAATTAATCAATTCCATTATCATGATTCATTCTCCGGTCATCCATTCTCATCAACTCGATACATAAGTTCTAACATTAAAAATGCAATTTTCCAAAACATATACAATGTTTATATTAAACCTGTGTTTCCAAAACATATACAACATATACAATATTTCTATATTCTCAAAACATATACAATATTTTCATATTTCAATAACATAACAAAATTTTAATACATGCTCAAACATCAACAAATAAGTCCAGATACTTCTTATGGACTTCCAATTCACGTTTTTAGGTTGCTTCCTCAACTCCGTGATGTCTCCACAATACTTTAACTAAGGGATTGTCTTGCCTCGCAAGACTTGATCTCGAGTATCCAAGACTTTCACTGGTCTCTCCTCATATGAGGCATCCTCATCTATCTCTAAGTCGGTTCAATCCAATATGTGTAATGGATCTGGCTCATACTTCCGAAACATACTAATATGAAACACATCATGGACCCCGAAAAGCTGTGGCGGTAAAGCCAAGCGATAAGCTACCTCTCCAATCTACTCAACAATCTCAAAATAAATCTAGGAGATAACTTCTCACTCTTCTCAAATCTCATCAAACCCCGGTTAGGAGATATCTTCAAGAAGACATGATCTCCTACCTCAAAAGACAAAGGTCTCCTCTTGCGGGTGGCATAACTTTTCTGGCGACCCTGGGCCATAACCAACCGCTTATGGATAAGTGCAACTTTTTCCGTCATTTCCCAGACTAACTCTATAGCGATTCCAGTTTTAACCCATTACTTATTGTATTCTAGACTCTGGTTGGTATGGTTTTGAATAGTTATTCATATCTATTTCCCTTGTCTTTCCCTTTATTTTGGTTATTGGGTTGTCGTTGTGCGTTTAGGACAAGTTGGTTGCTTGTTTTTCTAAACTTTTATTGTCTAGATTTTGACTTTTCTGCTCGAGCAGGAATTCTTGCACTCAAGCGAGATTTGTCAATTCTTAGCATTTCTTTTGCAGTTCTGAAATACTGGGAAAGTGCATTGGACGCTCGAGCGTCCAGTTCCATGCTCGAGTGGGGACCTTCGTCTGCAAAACTTTTGGAAATGTGCATTCCATGCTCGAGCGCCAACTTTCACGCTCGAGCGGAACTTTGTGTCTGACGTTCAAGCATGGCTTTCCATGCTCGAGCGGACTGTGTGCATTACAGTCCGAGAAGATGATATTTTGAGTCACTTTTTCATGTCTCTCTTTCTCTCTCTCTCTCAAACTTTCCAAAAAGCTTGTTCTTGAGCCTCTCTCTCTAGAATTAACCTTCTCTCTTAGATTTCATCTAGATCCATTGATCTTTTCACCCTAGTGCCTTGAGAAAAAGGTAGAACTCGTCAAGATCTATATTTTGATCCAAATATAAGTGAGTTTCGGCGTTCTTGGAATTTCTCTCTTGTTTGACTCATCTTCTTCCTTTGAGTTAGGGATCTTTTATACACCTTCATATGATATTTAGCTTAGTTATGTGTATTCTTGTGTAACAATGATATGATTTGAGGGTGTTGTAAGCAAATCTAGGGTTTGGGTATATATGGAAAGAGGGATTGTTGTTAAACATGAAATACATGAATGTGGGTTTTGAAAATGAAATAGTGTTGGGTCACAATGGTTGGAAATGATATTTGGGTTAATAATTAGGAAAATAGAAGTTTTGCCCTAAAATGACTATCATGATTATTTTATAGTGATAATTGAAACTGCCATTGAAAATGTGAAATTGAGAGAGTATTGATATGAATGGTGGGATAAGTTATGTATTAACTCATTCTTTGGAAATTTGAATAAATTATCTATCATGAGATTAAATATCTATTTAGAAATAACTGTATTGGGCTATCGGTGGAGGATAGCTATGATTGTTATAAAAATTGCATGAGGATTAGGTGAATTGAAACTAATCTTTTGTTGTTTGACATTGGATATGACTATACTTATATACATTGTACATGTATGATTATGTGGAAGTGGAAAGGGATATGCTCCATTGTTTGATGTTGTGTTTAAATACATTGCATATGTATGAATGATTGTTTGGGAGGAGAAATGAGTTGAACTCCATTATAATTAAGTTAGCCGGAGTGTCCTAGGCGAAAGTCCCGAGATTATACATGGGTGCCTAGCCTACGGACGAAATATCCATAAAATGAAAATTGTAATGCTTGTATAGCCTACATTTACATGGGTCCCGTTTGACGGTTGCCCGCGGACGAAATTTTCGTGAAAGAAAAGTTTGAAGTGTTCATGCATTGTTGATGTGATGGTAGAACTAACGAGTTGAAGTCTCATTTGGATTGTTAAAGAGATAATGAAACTGGTTCATGTAATTAAATGAATGGAAATTGGTACCTTATGATTATATAAACTGTGGATGTCTCTATCACTGACGTTGTGTATGCATAGTGTACTTATACCTTTACCAAGTTTCATATATTGTGATAGATGATTTTTATTGGGCAATGGCTCACCCTATTTGGGAATAACATTTTCAGGTGTTGGTGGCTTACCTCCACCAAGGCAATAGCTTGGAGGGATATTTTGGGGGTAAGAGCTTCTTTAATTTGAATTGTATATTTTTGTAAAGCCTAGGGCTAAATGTATATGAGCTAATCTCCTTTTGTGTAACCAAGTCAAGACTTGGAAAGATGTAAGCCAATAGGGCATTTAATTATGTCAAACCCTTTTGTATTATTAACTTCCTGTAATGAAAGGACTATTTACTCTAATTCATGCTGTTTTTAATATATGTTTGGGTCGTATTTATTGTATTATTTTGGGGGTGTTACAAATTCTAGGCCCAACATTGGTGCATCACCTACCTCGGCCCAACATACAGGAGATCTACACGGTCGGCCATCGACCGGAAACTATTGTTATAGGCAAACTCTATTAAGGGCAAGTGTCTTTCCCATGACCCCTTAAAGTTAAGAACATAACCTAGAAGCATATCCTCAAGGATCTGAATAGTATGCTCAGACTGCCCGTTCGTCTGAGGATGGTACACAATGCTGAAGTAAATCTTGTGTCCAAGGCACTCTATAGGCTTTGCCACAACCGAGTTGTGAAACGCGGATCTCTATCCGAAACGATCGTTACAGGGATCCTGTGCAACCTCACTATGTCCCTGATATAAAGGTTGGCAAGATAATCTACCAAGTCACTTACGCGCATAGGTATAAAGTGTGCCAACTTGATCAACCGATCAACTACCAACTAAATTGCCTCACTACACCGTTGAGTCCTTGGAAGGCCTACAACAAAATCCATCGTGACATGTTCCCACTTTCATTCAGCTATAGGCAAGGGTCGCAACAAACCCGCTAGCCTCTAATGTTCGACTTTTACTTGTTGACAAGTAAGACATCTCGATACAAACATGGCCACATTCTTCTTCATTCCCCTCCACCAAAACTGACGACTAAGGTCGTGATACATCTTTGTGCCTCGCGGATACACTGCATGGCTTGAATGGTGAAACTCTCGAATTACTTCCTTTCGACAAGACTCTAGCACGAAAAGACGATTATGGTATCTAACATTCGATTCGAGGTACATATTCAAGCCTTTCTCCACCTTCTCATTAGAGATCTTCTCTCAGAGGGATTCTACTTTAAGGTCACCCCTCTGTGCTTCTATCACTCGGTTCACAAGTGCAGGTAATGTAACTACCAAAAACAAGGTTGCAGACTCCACGGGCTCACCAAGATGCAAGTCAAACTCACCAATAGCACCCAACATCTCCCATTCCCGAATAACAATACTAGCCACACTACCAATGGATTTCCTACACAAGGCATTGGCCACAACATTAGCCTTTCCCGAATGATAATGTAATTCAAAATCATAATCTTCTATAAACTCTATCCACCTCTTCTGCCTCAGATTCAAGTCCTTCTGTGTAAACAGATATTTCAGACTCTTGTGATCATAAAATACCTTAAACTTCTCGCCATACAAATAATACCTCCAAATCTTCAAGGCAAAGATCACTGCCACTAACTCTAGGTCATGAGTAGGGTAGTTCCTCTTATGTGTTTTTAACTGCGGCGAGCCATAAACTACTACCTTCCCCTCCTGCATCAATATACAACCCAAACCTTCCCTTGAAGCATCACAATACACTAAATAGCCCAAACCCCTCTCCAAAATAATCAATACTGGAGTAGTGGTAAGTCTAACCTTAAGCTCTTGAAAAGACTTCTCACAAGTCTCGTTCCACACGAACTTAATGCCTTTCCTCGTCAGTCTAGTTAAAAGTGAAGCTAATCTAGAGAAACCTATCACAAATCGACGGTAATACTTGGCCAACCCCAAGAAACTACGGATCTCAAAAGTATTCTTAGGTTGTTCCCAATCTTGAATTGCCTCTATCTTGGATGAATCTACAGTCACTCTTTCCCCAGATACCACATGGCTCAGAAACCTTACTTCGTTTAACCAGAATTCGCATTTCCCAAACTTGACATAAAGTTTGTAGGCTCTAAGTAACTCAAGTATTACCCGTAAGTGTTCCTCGTGCTCCTCTTCAGAGGGTGAGTAAATCAGGATGTCATCAACAAAGACGACAACAAAATGGTCTAGGAACTCACGAAAGATCCAGTTCATCAAATCCATAAACACGGCTGGTGTATTGGTTAGCCCAAAAGGCATCACTAGGAACTAGTAATGGCCATACCGTGTATGGAATGTTGTCTTCGGGATATCCTCCTCCCTTACTCTCAACTCAGGTCTATCTTAAAAAAGCAACAAGACCTCTTCAACTGATCAAACAAATCATCTATACGAGGCATTAGGTACTAATTCTTAATAGTTACCCTGTTCAACTTCTGGTAATCGATACAATGTTACAACGCACCATCTTTCTTTTTGGTAAAGAGAGCTGGTGTTCCCTAAGGTGAAGTACTAGGGTGGATAAAACCCTTATCTAGCAGCTCTTGGAGTTAAATCTTCAATTCACTCAACTCGACAGGTGCAAATCTATATGGTGCTATAGAAATCGGTGCCGTACCAGACACTAAATCAATTGAGAACTCAATCTCATGGTGAGGTGGTAAACTGGTGAGATCCTGAGGAAACACATCTGGGTATTCACAAACTACCCTTGGCAACTCGACTCAGACTTCAGCACACTCATTACCCAGGAAGTTGGTAAGAAGACAACTAAGTTCACTCCGCCCACACGAATCATACACCGGTAATAAGACTCTATCAACCCAATCTCCCAAGAAATAAAAACAATCACCACTCAAGGTACATACAGTAACCCTTTGATGGTAACAATCTATGATAGCCCGATACGATGACAACCAGTCCATACCTAAAATAGCATTAAAACTAGATATGTCAATCAATACAAATGCAAAAGGAAGTCGGCAACCGCCAACCTCTATGTCACAACCCCGACAACCTTGCTCCAAAATAATCTCACCACCAATAGGTGACTCTACACTGAGAGGAGATGCTAACTGAGCCAACTCTAACTCCAAAACCGATGTAAATGCAGACAAGATAAAAGAATGAGATGCACCCATATCAATCAACACATTAGCAATGGAATTACATAACAAGAAAGTACTTCTCACTACCAAAGATGCTGGCACAAAGTCTGGCGCGGTAACAGCATACACACGCCCAGTAGGTCTCTAGTCTACATGCTCACCCCTCGAAGCATAGGTCTGATGGACAGATTGAATAGAAGAGGCTTCCTGATTGGCCTTCAAGGCCTGAACTGACTGAGTAGGTAGATGGTGTAGCCTGACTTTCCGCGCTCCTTTTGGAAGGCGAATAGCCTTACAGTTCGGACTCCACTTGTGGTTCTGAATCTGATTTCACAAGTGTAATGTGAAATAATGAAAACACAAAAATAGTCAAAATCCGGCAATTGTTTTTGGAAAATCAATGTTTGAATCAAATGCCAAAAATGGATTGCTTTGCCAGATTACAGAGTCCCCACCTAAATATTTTTGGGAAACTTAGGAAACCCTAGACTCATGCCACAGGCCATTAGTCCGTCATCACCAAAGTGTCTCGGCTCGAGAACTTAGGTACAAGAGGGGAAGGTCATGAATTGAGCACCCCACTCGCCCGATCAAAGATCGGCCTTTACTATACATGATGTATTTCTTATTTACATTATGTGCTCTTGTTTTGATTTATTAGCTATTTTACTATGTGATGTGCACACGAGGTATGGACTAGTTTGCAAGAATTGGAGCACTTGATCTCATGTTTTGTTTCGAAATTATTTTGTGAATTTGCCACTTGAAAAAGTGGGCTAAAAAATGGACATTAATCAAGTCATCCCAGTTCGAGAAACTAGCCTTCATCCACAAGCATTCAAACAATTATATCATTTAAACACTTAGCTTCATGGTATTTGAACATTTGACATTGGGTTAGCATGATGAGTCGAACCTTGGATGCATGCAAGACAATGGATGCAAATCATAAGAATGCTAATGAAACGTGATGCCCTATACTAACCATCGTAAGCGAGTAAGTAAAAGGGAGAAATACGTGGGATTGGAAGGCATACAACTTATTGCACATTTGCCCTCGTACGAGAGGGTGCAAATCAAAGTCTGAAAAGTCCAAATTTAACTAATTATTACAAAACAGAATGAATAAATAAGTGAGGCTAATTAACTAGCTAACTATGCAATTACAATAAGGGTAACCAAGATAAGTAAACTAGCTATTTAAATTAATTAACTACAACAATTACAAAGGGACAATAATAATAATTACAACACTTAATAATTATCGAGACTAATTTACAAGAAACAATATTAAATTAAATTAATTACAAAGATCATAATGTAAGTGAGGATGCGCAAGAATTGCATGCATGCACATGCACAATATTCACGAACAGCTCTGTCTGCCCCAGGCTTGCTCTGTTTTACCTCAGCCACTGCCCTCTGTTTTCTGTAAAAATACATTGCTGACCAAACATTGAGGACTGGCCGGCCCCCAATGAAGCCCGGCCGGGCCTAGAGAAGGTCAGTCGTGCCTCAATTTTGTGCAAAACTCTGTTTTGTGTTCTGAAGTGAAAACAGTGGAGACAGAGTTGTTCAAGCTCTGTTTGTTCCTTCTTTCCTTCTCTGTCATGGAAAAGCCTTAAGAGAAGGTTAGAATTGTTTCCAAAACCATCAATGAGCAAATTGATTGCTTGATGATTCTGGATATAATTTTGGACAAAAATCAATGAATATAATGAATATGACCACTCCTCCCACTTTATCATGGAATGAACTCAAAAAAGGAAGTAGAGATTTTTCAAAAATCATCAAAACGCCATGAATTAGTGCATGATCACTCTTGACTCGATAAACTTGGCATAACGTCCGGCCAAGCCTAAGCAAGATGACTTATTTTCTTTATATGTGTTGGTTGCTTTTAAACCAATTCTTTTAGTCATTTCCATTCTTTAATCTATTTGTCCGAAGTGATGATTAAGTCCTCAAAAAAGAGAGAAGCGTCAAACGAGAAGTAATTCTCAACATGAAAGAGAGATTACGCCATTGACAATGAATCTCCGTAGAGATTAAGCCATTAAGCGTGAATGTCTAGTTCATGTGTTAAATAACCATCAACCGATTGAAACAACTCTCAAATGAAAGAAAGGAGTGACAAGTTGATTCTTAAAATGAGGTTATTACTATGAAAGTTTAGATAACGAAAGGCTAAGAACAATATAATACAAGCTATGTACAAAGACCAATGCTACAACAAATGAACTAATCAAAGCTTGAATCAATTAAATAGAGTAGGACAGCCCTAAAACAATCTCTATAAGCCAAAAACAGTGGCTGGAAATGTAAGAAAAGAGCTCAAAAGCTAAACAAAAGGTAAAGATAATAAAGCTATGTAAGCAAAAACAAGGAGTGGGCAACCCCTCTAATTTCAAGACTTCAAACCATGTTTTTTGGCCTTAGTTCAACTTTGAAAATCAGTTCAAAAATCAAACAAAAAGAGTGTAAAGCAACCAAGGGTTAAGCTATAAAAATAGGTG